>OY283145.1:64985285-65199214 GCA_958299785.1 Medicago lupulina | reverse complement strand
AGTTGCACAAATGATTTCTATAAAATTCTGTTATATCTAGTAACTATTGTTTTTCAGTTGCATTAATAGGTAGTTAATTTACTGATGAACTGATGTATAACACAGTTCTAGTTCTCTGTATCTAAACCTCAGAACTTTGTATTAAAAAATAACAAGTCAGATTATACTAGCTTCTCTAAGTTTCTGTGCACATTTCAATCTAGTCAGTTAACTTAGCCTTCCCCTTACCAACACTCTTTACCATCACCTTCTAGTGGACATCAGTATTCAATCCACCAGCACTACAAACCTTATTAATTTTTTTTAGATATTATAGAAATTATAGAAATAGCTTATACGCCATAAGCTAAAAATTAAGTGGCTTATTCAAACAGGGCCTTCATTTATCTTAATTTTTGCTTATGCTGCTTATATTTATACATATTTTTTCTCATGATATATTAGGCTTTGAGTTATTCAGTTCGGGGAACGGTGATCTTTTTTATCAGAGTAATGAATTGGATCCATACATCCAAGATAAAAATGTGAGTTAAGTTCCAACATTTGCATGGTTTTGTTAAGGTTATTTCGATTCTATTTACTGATATTATGTAATATATATGTTTTTAAGGAGGAGTATGATTCGGAAGATATGGAAGACATGATTATTAATCCAACTGATTCTGTTGTTGTTTGTGCGCGTACTGAGGACGATGTCAATTTTCTTGAAGTAAGTTAGTTGTTCCTTGTGAACATGAATTGAAGATTATATTATTGTTGTTGTATTCCGCTTTGAAAATTGACTTATCATTAGACTTATTACGCGTTTATCTGCCCTGGCAGGTATGGATACTTGAGGACGCCAATACCCGTGATATGAACTTGTATATTCACCATGATATCATTATTCCGGAATTTCCACTTTGCACGGCATGGCTTGATTGCCCCCTTAAAGGAGGAGAAAAAGGTCCAAATCCTATGAGTTCTTTACTTGATACATGTTGATGGGTTGTCTGTAATGTTTTATGCAGTTTGGTCTTTCTATCTTCCATTTCTTTGCAAGTAAAATGTAGAGAATTTAAACTGTCATAATGATACGTTATAGCATTTTTTACCTTCATTTTAGTATGCCAAAAACATCGACAGTTCATGTTTCATCTAGAGAAAAAAGTAGCAACTTACGATTCATTAGAAAATAAGGAGGTTAATACTTGCAGTTAGTCAAAGCTTGTCTAGTGTTTAGACTACTAAAAGAAATCTTCGAAGTTTTGAGTAATTGCAATTTATGCTTAAACTTCAACTCGATTACTGCTTGATGCCTTTGCATCATCTTATTACCTTAAAATAGTTTCATTATGGTAACAGGGAACTTCTTGGCTGTTGGTTCAATGGGACCATCCATTGAAATTTGGGACCTTGATGTTGTAAGTGTTTGTGTTTTAAGTGTATAAATGTTGTTGCCCTATTCAATAAGGATTTTTTTGCAGAATGCATTGTAATTTTCGTTTGTTCTCAGATTGATGAGGTAGAGCCATGTGTGGTGTTGGGTGGCAAAGAGAAAAGGAAAAAGGGGAAAAATGGGAAAAAGGTTTGTTATACATTCTTGTTAATATCAACCACCATAAAAGTATTTGGTTACCTCTTTTGCTCTGGATTTGCTGCTTACTTAATTATGATTTAATTGTAGAAATCACATGTGCTGTTCTGTGGTGTGGTCTGTGCTGTTTGAAAATTTAAATGTTGGTTGTCTATAACTGTTGGGCATCTATATCAAGAAACCCTTTACCATTTTTTGAGTTCCCCCACATTATTTGGTTCCAACTTCCAAGTCTTAGTCCTCCAATTTGAATGCTGGGTTTATTTTTCTGCATAACACAAAATCACCGTAATGTGGGGGAACTCAAAAACTGTATTGGAGGAGGATTTTGGAGGTCTTAGATATATTCTTCAACCTGTCTATGTTTTTATAATACTCAATTAAAAATAAATTAATTACGAGCATGTCTTTTTCACTCTCAAATAAGGTGAAAGATTTCTCTGTTCCCCTCCTCCCAAAGCCCTCCCCTCCCTTCCTCTCGCAACCCCTAAACGGAGCCTAAAGGTTTGGTGGGTTGTGTGGCTATCAATATTGAGTAGCTGCATACTATGTGTGCATTTGTATATTACTACACGTGGTGCCTACTTAAATTGTTGCTTTTAGTTTTAACATTTTTCGAAAATTTGGATTCTGGATTCTTTAGTTTCCATATCTTCCTTCTAGTTTGTGGATGGTATTCAATCATTCACTTAAGTCCAAGTACATTTTGCTCTATTGTCAGGGCTCTGACTCGATAAGTCTTCACTCATTGACCATCTTTTGACTTTTGGTGATTTATGAATTTTGTAACTAACTTTTGGATTTTGATTAGTATTTGGTGGAACTGAAAATGTAGATGGCATATGCATGTGAGGGTCAATGCTTCTATATATTGTGAACTTCCCTCGTTTTCTTGTATAATTATTTGATTATATTTTCTGATACCATGCATGTCCCAACAGAAGCTTTCCAAGCTAGATTTACTAACAACTAATGGAAATCTCCCTTCATCATTGTTTTATTTAATCCTTTTAGATTTTAAAAAATATATTTTTTAACCATTTTTGTATTAAAACTTGATTTCAAGCTATCATATGAACCTCTTGCTGATTCTGTAATTTGTTTGGTGCTAGAAATCAGCAAAATACAAAGAGGACAGTCACACCGACTCAGTACTTGGTCTTGCTTGGAACAAGGAATACAGGTTTGTTAAATTTGGATTCTGCTTTTATTTTCTCTCTGCTCTATGCTTTCCTGAACATAATGGTTTTATTTGCTTTTTTTAAACTCTCTTCCTTGACATCTTTTGAGTTTGACGTGTACTCTTAAAAATTACAGTAATACACTTGCAAGTGCTAGTGCTGACAAGCGAGTGAAGATTTGGGATGTTGTTGCTGGAAAGTGTACTATTACAATGGATCATCACTCTGATAAGGTAATAATTAAGTTAGAATGCATATAATTTTATTGTGAAGTCAATTTATTGATATAATAAGTCATCAGCTTCAAATTTAAATGCTTCATTAATTACGGATTTGTCAATGTGATGAACAAATCTGCCAGTCATTCTTGCAGGTTTTTTAGCGAAGTTCTATATTGTTGACAAGGAAAAAGATGGGACATGCCTTTTTTAATTAATTTGTAAAATGCAATATTGTATAATTTTCTGCCCTTGACTTATTTAAATTGTTTGAATCAATTCCTTCCATGATGTCTTTCAATCCACATATCCTCACAGGTTCAAGCAGTTGCTTGGAATCATCGTGCACAACAGATCCTTCTTAGTGGTTCGTTTGATCATACTGTTGCCTTGGTAATGAACCAATGTTTCCTTGTTACTTGGCTTTTCTACATTTTTGTATTGATTACATATTCTACCTTACTCTTCGTTTGCAATATTCATAAGCTAAAAGAGACATTTCCATTTTAAAGTGAATCTGTTTGAACTTCAAAAGTGTTATTTTTTGTTTGAAGTTTAGCTATCTAATGGTTTTAGTGTTAATAAACTTTGCAGAAGGATGTAAGGACGCCGTCGCATTCTGGCTATACGTGGTCGGTCAGCGCTGATGTAGAGAGCTTGGCATGGGATCCACACACTGAGCACTCTTTTGTGGTGCGTTATTGTTATTTGAGGCCTGTGTACTAATTTTACTTAATATTTCTGATAAAGTAAACATACTAGCATCTTCTTTCTTTTCTGATAAAAGCCACACCAACTTCCCCTTGTAAGTTTTATTTATTATATAATTCTTATTCTGTCGGATGAATTTTCAATATTGTTTTCTTGGATTTAAAGGTGCTAGTTCACTAACAATGATTTAACTGTCCTGTCAGGTGAGTCTTGAAGATGGTACGATCCAATGTTTTGATGTTCGGACTGCAATGTCCAATGTCACATCTGGGCAGAATGCTACTTTTACACTTCATGCACACGATAAATCTGTTACCTCCGTATCCTATAATACGGCAGCACCTAATGTATGTATCTTCAACACTTTTGTGATGTTACCAACTTAAATGTACTTTCGTTTAACCCTACCCTGTTGACATGGTGTCATGCAGCTTCTTGCGACTGGATCCATGGATAAAACGGTACTAGTGAAGTCAATTTTGTTGTTTTCCTGTATAATGAATGCTGCAGAATGGAATTCATCTAATTTTACTGCCATTATCTGTAACAGGTAAAACTTTGGGATTTGTCTAACAACCAACCATCTTCTGTTGCATCTAAAGAGCCAAAAGCTGTCAGTTTCTTTCTTTCCCCTACTATATATGTCTATTGTAAAATATTCAATGAACAATCATGTCTATTGTTGAATTGACACTGACGACTTCTCTGTTTTTTTTTTTTTTGTGTTTGTTAGGGGGCTGTCTTTTCTATCTCCTTCTCAGAGGACAACCCATTCTTGTTGGCTATAGGAGGCTCAAAGGGAAAGTTACAAGTAAGTGAAAAGAGCCGATGACCTTTAACTTATGGTATTCTTAATACTTCTTTCTGTGAAATTAATACATCTAATTATTTTGCAGTTATGGGACACCTTATCTGACGAAGGCATCTCTCGAAGATACGGGAAATTCAACAGGAATCAACCTCAATCCGGGGCCTGATATAATATTGAGTTATAGTGATCCTTTCATGATCTGTGCCCATGAAGACAATGTTTGGACTTGTAACTACTCAACTGTGAACAAGTTGGGTTGCATGTTCCAACATTTTGGAATTCACTGCAAAATGCAAGTCTTATTATACTTAAGATTGATATCTGGTTTCTTCTTTTTGTATAATGAGCTTCAATGTTTTTGGTAGTTTAGGAGTATTTAAATTTTGGATTGGTATATTATTAAGGAAAAATATGATATACAGTTTTGTAACGGAACTATGTTCATCATATTTCCTAAAAGTTTTGAAGGGCCTTCCCAATGCCCAACTGCTGTAGTTGTTTTTACCTTACTAAAAGGATAAGAGTTTGAGTCATAGGCATTGCCATTTGTCTTTGCATGGCTGGAACATCGGTCTCTAAACATGTTTTTTCGCTTGCATCATAAATCTTTTCAATTTTATTTACCATTTGTAATGAGATTACCCTTTTTGTGGGATGAGCAAGTTGATTTGCATTTTCTTTCCGCAGCCAAATCTGCTACATATAATAATAATGTAATGTTGTACGGTATGTCTGTTAAAACACCAGAAATCTGTGTCGCAATTGCAATTCGGATGAAAATTTTCTTTCAATTTAAAAGTTAATCTTGAACTTTAACATTTCACCGCTTCTCATTTTTACAAAGCAATCAGATCAAAGTGGTATATTTACACTTGATAAAAAGGTTTTTCATGTATAATACACATGACAGTAATGACATATTAAGAGTGTATTTTTTGCCTGTAACTTCAAATTGTACCCAAACATCACTTTACAAGGATGGCTTGTGTATATCTACAAAGGAAGAGAAAAAAGAAATTTAAAATAGAGAATTTTGTGTCTACCAATTACTCTAAACTGCTGCTGCAGTTGTTGTGCAATTAGGAGTTGGTCCTGTAAGAATAGGCTTGACATTAACACATTTAGCGTTTACTGGAGCACCATTGAATGTAAGAGCAACATTATTTAGCTCAATAGCATCACATGGAAAACTCTTGCTACATATAAGAACCACTCCATCCTTGGTCTTTGAAGTGCCCCTGATGTTCTTGAAGATAACTTTGCTAATCTGAATTTGTGATGGAACCTGGAAAAATAATGTATAATAAACCTCATTATGTTGAATATTTCAATCAATAATAATAAACATTTAGAGTAGCTTTTTATTAAATATATACCTGTTTTGAGCATTGATTCCAAGGACAATACTCTTGGTCAATGATCACTGGGTTTAGGACATTAACCATGATGATATCTTCAAAATGCATATCAGTAATCGGAGACGTTCCCGGAAAACTAGGCCACGTCTTGATCCTCACACCATTGTCAGTATTTGATATGGTGCAATTCTTGACCAGAACATGTTCAACAGCTTCTTCTTTTGGATACTTTCCTAAGCTTCCAACACTGATTCCATGACCAGGTCCACAATTCACATTTTGGACAGTTATTTGTCTGCTTCCTTGTCCCAATGAGATACAATCATCTCCTGTAGCAATGTTTGTGTTGAGAACTTTCACATCAGTTGATCTTCCAATGTGTATTCCATCAGTGTTTATGCTTGTAGCTGGAGCAGTTATGGTGAAACCATCAAATGTGAAGTTGGTGCAACCCAAAACATTGACATGAAAGTTTTTGCTGTCTTTTGAAGTTATGTCTTGAATAATTGAATGCTTTAGGAAATTAAACCCAAAGTTCTGTTCACATTGAAATACATTTTATTAGCACACATAGTTAATTTTAATTGGTATATTAAATCAACTATAGAGTAAATTTCTAAATTAGTCATTGATAAAACACACAAAGAACTATTTGGTCTTTAAGGAATAAAAATTATAAATTAGGTTCTTCAGAATATGAAATCTTTAGTAATATTAGTCTTTTTACGATGATTTTCGGAGACATTTTAGTTCTATAATAATCTTGACCTATATTTGAGATTTTAAAAGACCACATTAATACTTTCTATTTTTCCAATTAGAATATCAAATTTACTAATTATATGTAACATTGAAAATCGAGGTCCAACACAAGTGATTGGTACACATAATTTGTGAGTGTTATAAAATTCAAATATACTGAGTTTGATTCCTATAGAGATAAACGTAAAATATGTAACATTGAAATGAAAATATATACCATGGAACGTCTCTTGCATGTGGAGTTTTTTCCACAATCATTTTGTCTCCAAGCAGTTTCACCATTACCATCAAAAACACCTTTACCTGATAAGGTAAAATAGTCAACATATCCAAATTTAACCCATTGATAAGCATCATTAAGTTCATCAGGGTTTTGTGGTGCTTGAATTGTGCCATCAACTTGAACTTCAATGGGAGCCTTACAAGGACCTTTTACATCTACAGCATGCATCTTGTATACCCCTCTTGGAATCATAACTTTGCTTGCAGTTGTTGATCCACATGCTGCTTTCCAAGCATTTGTAAAGGCCTAATTGGCACAACATATTAGCTCAATTCATTCAAATACAAAATCCATACAATAATATTGATGACATGAATCTCAATCTTAAGAGTGACATGTTTGGATCCCCTATAGTACTGCATAAGTTGCATGCATCGGTATTGCCATTCGACCTAAGACACAATTTTCGAACATAGATAAAATGGTATGGTAGCCGCCGCATCAAGTGTAGTGCTGTAGGGGATCCAAACATAAGAGCCACCCTTATAGAAATCATTAATTTTTTGAAAAATAAATTCTTACCATTGTTATATCTGAATTAGAGGCTCCTCCAAATGATTTTATATCAAAGATATTAGGTTGAGCTATTCCAAGCGTTGCAAACAATAAGGATAAAACAATTGTTGTAATACTTAATTTCCTACCCATGTTGATTATTAGTTGAACTTTGTTTTTTTCACTTTTTAAAATATGGTATAAATAATATAAGGAGTTTCAAAACTTTAAAACCATTAACAAAGTAAAAAAAAATTCTATTTGTGTATTAAAAGTAATTTTGCATGTGCAGTTAATTGTGTTTGGTTGAGATGAGACATTGTGAGCTATTAATGGCAAACTAACAATGAATTGTAACCAACGTACTAGTAAGTATATACTTCATGTACTAAAATAAGCTTTAAAAGAAGCATAACAAACAAACAAATTTATTGCCAAATAGAGCATTCTAAAGAACTCATACGTAAGTTTGGTTTATAGTTTACTTGTGTGTTTGTTTTCCATGTACTAGGCAATAAGATATTTATCATTTATCACATGATGAAGCAAAAGTAACCAACTCAAGGCATAAAGAAGAAAGGAACATTGCAAATGCAAACAACGTCACACAATTGCACACACAGTCCCAAAGTAGTACACATAGATATCACTAAATGTGGCGCCCTTAACTTCAAAATAATAATAATTTATTTATGACAATAACATAAAAGTTTTAACAAAGTAATTAAGGGTTTCTTATAAGAAAAAGTAATTATGAGTTCTATTTTTTTTTATTTACTAGTAATAGACCCGTGCTTTCGCACGGGTCATGTAACATTATGGTAATCATATAAAAAATAATTGTATTGTTAGTATCATTAAATATTTAAAAATATTAAATGAAAGTCATCAACATTAATATAATGTTTTTGTGTCAAAAAAAACATTATTATAATGTTTTTATTGAATTATTTTTTCTTATATATTATAAAATATGTTAAATATTTGAATCACGTATGTTGTGGATTTTATTTTCTTATGTACACGAAAACAAATTTTTATCATATTAGAGAAAGTAAATAAACTATTTTTTTTTAAACTCATAATTCTTTTCAAAATATCAAAATTAATGTAATGTTTCTATTAAATAACTTTATTTTATATGCAAAACACCGTTCAATGTTTGCATTGCACCCGTTGCAAATTTTATGCGTTTTATCTGCAGAAATAATTTTTTATGTAATATATGAGAAAGTTGATATGATAAAATTGCGGAAACTCATTAATATTGTCAAAATATAAACATTAATACAATGTTTCTATTTAATAAGTTTTTATTTTATATGCAAAACACTATTCAATGTTTGCACCGCATCCGTTGCAGATTTTATGTGCTTATATATATAAATAAATTTTTATGTACATATATAAGAAAATCGATACGATAAAATTTTAAAAACTCATGACAATTTTTTCCAAATATCAACATCAATGTAGTGTTTTATATGGAAAACACCGTTCAATGTTTGCATCGCACCCGTTCCATATTTTATGTGTTTTATCTGCAGAAACAAATTTTTATCTAATTATATGAGAAAGTTGATATGATAAAATCGTGAAAACTCATTAATATTGTAAAAATACAAATATTAAGATAATGTTTTTATTAAATAACTTTTTATTTTATATGGAAAACACCGTTCAATGTTTGTACCGCACCCGTTGCAGATTTTATGTGCTTATATACGCATAAATAAATTTTTATGTACATATATCTGAAAATCGATATGATAAAATTTTGAAAACTCGTGACTATTTTTAAAATATTATCATCAATGTAGTGTTTCTATTAAATAACTTTTTATTTTATATTTAAAACACCGATAAATATTTGCACCGCACTCATATAGGATTTTATAAGTTTATATATGTATAAAAAAAAATTTATTTAACGATATGTGATAGTCGATATAATAAATTTGAAAAACTCGTGTCTATTTTCATAATATCAACATCACTATATTGTTTCTCCAAAATACCGTTAAACATTTACACATCACTCATTGTATAATTTATGTGCTTATATATCCAAATCAAATTTTATGTATACCGATATGAGAAAGTTGATATGCCTGAAATTTGAAACTGATGATTATTTTAAAATTATTAACATTAATATATCTTTTCTTTTTTTGAAGAGATTAATGTATCATTTCTATTAATTTTTTTTTATATGCAAATTAGTAAGATTAAGAGAATAAAAGATATCAGAATAAACAATTTTCCTATACTTATAGCATAAAAGAGTAACGTAGATTGTTTTGGTATATTTTTGTTATACTACACTGTTTTTTCTTATTATTTTATAGAGAATTGACGATAAAGCCCACTAAATTAGTGATATTAAAAGTCTGACCGAGAATTCTTTTGGGCAATTTATTTAACAAATAAAGAGAATCAGATAATAAGGAGAAGAAAGAAGAAACAAATTGACTTTTTTATTTGCAAAATATAGGGAATTAATTAATTTGTTAGAACTCTGAAGACATTAATTAATTTCATAGTTATCCGTAGAAATTTGTTACAACTGTGATGACCATTATCCATTATTAATTTAAAAAAATTAAATTAAATTTTGCAAAATGACGATTATGCACATAAAATTAAGAAGATCTTGAGTTTAAAAGAGAACAATTATGAAATTTTGCTGTACTTCAACTTTTATATATTGTTAGTAGATTTCCACGCTCAACCGAGACTAATATGTCGAGGTTACTAAAATCTATTTAGGGGAATAATCTTTTCATATGTAGATGTCAAAGGTCGAACACAAAATCAAATGGTTAAATATTTAACTTTTTTTAAAGGAAAACATTTAACACTTGTGTCATTGATAAAGTAATCATGAGTTTACAAAACCTTTTAGCACGGGTAGAGATAACACGTTAACGTCATGGATAATGTGGAAAACACTTGAATCATTCAGTAAAAATATCCTAATAGGAGAATTCTTTGATACCCTATAATTTTGTTGGATACATGTACCTCAGATACATTTCCAAACAATTCTTTAAACAATTCTTTAAAAGAAAAACTAAAATAACAAATTACCAAACAATTCATAGAGTTAAGATTTAATTTACCACGTATAAAAAATTGATTTAATATGTCACAGCTCTGAAGTTGAAATTTTGAAACAAGATATTTTTAATTTGCTTGACATCCTTGTTTACGTTTGGATCATTTATAGTTATCGGATTGGATGAGCATTAGCTTATTACTCAAAAATGTTATTTTCCCTACATTTTTATAAACAATACATTTTACGAATATTTTTTTTTATGTATGGTCGGTCAAAAGCTGATTGATCAAATAACCTATTTTTATACATTTTTCTATCATTTGTATAAATCGTTCGTGGATTATTTTGATTGAGACAAATTACATCACGTTTAATGGCACAATGTTACTATTTTTAATAGTCAAGTATTAATATTTCAATATTTACTTTTTTTAACACATTCTTTCTGATATTTACTCTTTTTATTAAGTAAAGCACATATAAATTACACCATTTTAGGAATGGGTATCACATAAAATGATGAATCCTGTATATGTTTCATCTAATGAAAGAATAAGTGTTAAGATGATATATTTTTATTTTATTTTAAGGAATGGGTGTTAAAATGATTGTTAGCATTATTCATCGGTGTATATATTAATTAAAACCAAAGTGCAAACTGTTCACGTATGTAAACACAAATTTAAGTACAACAGGTGAGCTGCTCCGTAAACGTCTGAGGTGGAGTTCAAGAGCACTCTTCAGAAGTAAACGAATATTACATTGTTTTCCCCCCTAGAATCTCATTCATGGAGTGCGCCTTACGCAAAGTTAAAGCTTCACTAAAAGCCCCAGAGTTCAGACCCTTCTCAAAGGCCATAACAAAAATATCTTCATTAGGCTCCGTTACTACGAGGGTGGCACTGTTGAACTCCACCTCGGACGTTTACGGAGCAGCTCACCTGTTGTACTTAAATTTGTGTTTACATACGCGAACACAAACAAATTTGATTTTAACAAGAAAAAGAAAAGTAGCAAAAAAAAAAAAACAAGAAAAAGTAAAAAAGACTTGCTGGATCGAATTTCGCAAAAGTCCAATCAAAAGGTCGTCAGCTATAAGGTTAGGGTTTTCTCTTTTCTTTGAACCTCACTCGTTGTTGCAGATGGAGATATCAAATGTTCAGGTTAGCAATCATATACCAGATGATATTGTCTTCTATATTCTTTCAAAACTCCCTTTTAAATCCTTGAAGCGATTTGAATGCGTATGTAAATCATGGTCTCTATTATTTGATAATTATGATTTCATGGCGATGTACCACATCTATTTCTTATCCAAAGATCATCCTTTTTATGATGATACATCTCTCCTCCTACATCAAAGTCAAACTATTGGTCCGACTATCACTTGTCATCGTGGGCGTATGTTTCCTACCAACTTTAAATATGATTTGTACACTCTTTCTGGTGAGAGATTTGAGAATAAAGTTAAATTAGATTGGCCAGCGAGACATGTGAGAATAATAAATAGTATACATGACGATGATCAAGAGGATAAAATAGGTTTTGAAATTGTGTGTTCTCTTGGTTTTAATGGCACTCTTTGTCTCAAATATCATGACATTGAAGATAGAGATACAAGATTTATATTGTGGAACCCGACTACCGAGGAATTCAAGTTTATTCCTTTGGTTAAACCTAATCATTCTTCGAATGATTGGTGGGCCCATTATTATCAAGTTGGTTATGATTGTGTGAAAGATGACTATAAGATGATTCGGTGTACACATTGTTCTTCACAAACTAACCGTCGTTTTGGTCTACGGTTTTCTTCCTTCTGGGAGATTTATAGCCTAAACAGTAACTCTTGGAGTAAAATTGATTGTGGTATGCATCACTCAGACAAATGCGGTGAAGAAGTGTACATGGATGGAGTGTCTCATTGGTGGGATATAGAAGTAACACATACGTATTTGGTTTCATTTGATTTCAGCAATGAATCTTTTATTACAACACCCATACCTTCTTATGAAGGAGATACTTTTGATTTTAATTGGAATAAGAAGAGACAATTGGTGGTATTAAATGGATCCATTGCTTTTATAGTAAACTATAAAGAGACAATTACATTTCACATTTCAATTTTGGGCGAACTTGGTGTAGAAGAATCATGGACTAAGCTCTTTATTGTTGGTCCCTTACCTTGCCTTGAGTATCCAATTGGAGCAGGGAAGAAGGGTAATATATTGATTAGAAAAAAAGACAATGAACTAGCCTGGTTTGATTTAAGTACCGGGATGATTGATGAGCTTGGTGTTACAGCTAGATTTCATTGCAAGATATTATATCATAAAGAAAGCTTTCTTCCAATAGGAGGAATATATAGTAAATTTTCTTCTTTGTTTTGACCCATGAGCTATTTGATTATCAAGTATATGCCAAATTTAGAAACCGTTTGATAATAAGAATTTGGCTTTATCAATTTACTTTTGAAGGCTTATTCTCTTAGTCTTTCTATCTGCAAGCTGATAAGGCTTTTATTTCGGTTTCAATCATAAGAATGATCTTTTGCCTTTACTAAATTTTCTCTGATGTCATGTAGAAATAATCTAATGAGCAACATATCTTTGTTTGAATTTCATTACATTATACTTGAATTATCTATGCCACTAAGCTTAATTTTGTGCTTTGTTTTTCTTTTTTCCTTTCTTTATTTGCTTCCTATGCGTGCACACATATCCAACATATTAACAAAACAAGGTTCAGTATACACATGAAGATTGAAAATCATAAGCAGTAGACACAGCTATCATGAAATAGGAGAAATCCAAATACAGATTGAGAAAACACAGTCGTTGAGAAAACAATCGAGAAAAGTTGCAGAGAGTGCGAGAACATTGAATCTGATTTTGTACTTTTACTTCAATGATTTGATTGTTACAAAGACTGTTCTATTAGTTTCAATGCAGTTGCTAAAAGTTCAAATTATGTTGTCAATAGCACCGCTATAGAGGAATAGTGTTGCGATGGTAGGGTTTAGCGCGACGCTTTTGGGGTCTGCTAGTTCCTATTTCATATTCAGACTGTTGTATAAGATATTTTGCATTTCTTACAATAATTAGCTTTTGCTTATTGTATATTACATGAATCAAATGATATATTTACGAGGCAGTATTAGTTTCTTGAAGCTTCTGTATTCATGGACCTGAATATGTGAGTTGAACATTCTATGGTTACAACCTCACAACATTTTTTATTATGTTATTTCTTATACAATACGATAACATATTTGAATTGAGCAGATCCTACACAACTATTATGAAACTGATGGTTATTTATCGTGTAAAAAGAAGGATTCAAAAGACTAAAATTTAACATTTGAACATTTCAGCTAATTACAAATTCAGTTGAGTAAACATCCAGGAAATAAGAACCGAGAATTTCCTTTTTATAGCACTAGAAATAGAAATAGAACTATAAATTACTAGCAATTAGCAAAGTTAAAATCAAAACATGAAGGACTAACCATTAATCTAAATATCTTTAGTTATTTAATTTTATTTCTAAATATTATGATGCTAAATTGGCTTGTTGATCCTTCTTGAAATTTTGATTAAAAAAAAGGTTAATATGTTTATTGAATTTTACTCCATTGTAGAGAATGGCTGCTGATCTGAACTGGCCACCATTATTGGATGAGACACTGCTGAAGGTGTTCATAGATGCCAAGAAGGAAGCATCCCACCGCAAGGATGTGCAAACCTTAAAATATTGGAATCAGGCTAGAGAAGAGGTTAACAGCAGAATCTATAGTCTCACATGATCTAATGGTTAAAAAGTCATTGGACCATGGTGGGAAAAGATTGTACTTCCCCATTCTAAATAAGTCAGTTTGGAATGTTGATGTTTTTGTTATTGTATTCTGCCAGACTCACTCCAACGAACGGATCACGACATTGGTCCATGAACTGTTTACTTTGCTATCTATGGTAGTCCCCCACAAATTTTCAAAACAAAGTTGTGGAACTACAGAACAAGAATCTAGCCGGGAATACAGTAACATGGAATTTAGTTATGATAGTGGCCGATCTTCAAGAGGAGAACCTAGTCATCGACGTGGCTCGATCCCAAAGCCCTCTTTCTCGATTCCCCCGATCGCATCTTCAGACCCAAGCCATCCTGATCGCATTCTCAATAGCAAATTATGGGAACGTTTGAGGACCGCTAGAGTTCATGATGGTAGGCAAAGAAACATAATGCTCGGGATGACAATGGAGGAAAGGGTGTTATTGATCGATTCTCCTCGTGAACATGTGTATGACATGGCAAAGGCGTGCAAGAAACAATTGAGGTATTTTTAATATGTTTTGGCTCTTATTTTGTTGCTCATTTTGCAAACACTAATATTCAATGTAACTTACTTTTATATAGGAAGCGAGAAAAGGGAAAAAGAAGGTGACGACGATTGCCACAGTGAAGGCAGACAACCTCTTGTACTAACAATTTATTAAGCCTCTTCTTGTATGAACAATTTTTTTTATGACGAATTGTATGTATAATTTTTAGATTGTTGTTGATATTGAGAGATTTCCGTACACACTGCACAAGGAATGGTCAATTTGCCTTGGAAATGCGCAAATTTCGCACCACGCGAAATTTGTCTCCGCACCAAATACGCATCAGGCGATGAAGCAGGGACTTCACCTTCTTGCTCCAAATTTCGCCCCATGCGAAATCCACGCAAATTTGGGGAGAAATTTTGCTGAACTTGACTTTTTTCTCAACTTTAATTATTTGGTGGAATTTTGTGATGGATGGCAAATTGAGAATAGCAATGTAATTCAAATTTGTTGTGGAGGTGAACCCTTCCCATAAATTTGAAAACAAGTGCCACCGACTTAGGCTACGTCACAATTTGGGATTTATAAATAAGTCTTCAAAATTTTGTCAAAAAAAAAAGTGCGTGTTGAGAATGGGGCAAGTAAAAAATAATGCAATATCCTGCCAAAAATACTATTTATAGACAAAAATGTCAAGTAATCAAAAATACTATTTATAGACAAAAATGTTAAGTGATCAAAATAATTATCCCCTTAAATCATGCATGCAGTTACCAAAAGAAGCAAGGCAACTCTTAAAAAAATCTTATAATAAAAAGTTGTGTTTGAAAAGTCACAATGGTTCATAAAATTTCATTTTATCCAGGATATATTATTGATTTTCTAAAACATTGTGATTGAAAGATCGCATCTTTTTGTCATCATTAGTTGCATGTTTTCAAAAATATTTTTTGTTTATAGCATATCAAATGTTGCATCATAACACATAACACACTATTTAAACCCTAGGCACAAACCCAAACCATCATCCTAAGTTCCAATTCTCCTTTCAAACCCTCACTACCATGGCCTCATCAAAACCTATGATCATTGCTGAGAAAACGTTCCATCTTCAAAATTTCAGTAAAAAGCAAGGATGGGAAGAATATCTTAGTTCTCTAGAGGGACCCATCTATCCGCTACTTGTAAAAGAATTCTGGAAGAATGCATCTATCAAAAGAAAGAAATCTCATTCCATTATAAAGTCTAAGGTTATTAGTGTTCCAGTCACCATTACTCCTAAATGTATTGCCAAAGTCATCAAATGCAGTGAAGAAGGCATCGATATCGAGAAGTTCCTACATTGCAACGACCTTCGACCAAAAGTATTAAGAAAACTATATGATTTCTCTGGAGGCCGAACAGAAACCAAAGATCTCAAACCTATTGTTCAACAACTGTTTCAAATTCAGGTAAGTAACTTCATGCCAAAAGAAGACAGTTACACACACCCCACCCTAACAATAGACAGGCTTTTCCTATTCTTTTTATTAAGAAAAGACAAGATCGACCTACCCCTTGCAATCTTCAACCATATGAAGTCAAAATTAATTGACCGAGTTTTAAAATATTTTATCAAATAGATAACATCATTATATATTTTTTTCTCTATAAATTCAATTGCTGCAACTTTTTTTTACACTCACCTTAGCAACGACGATTCTATTACTTCACTCTTGAGTGGGGTTTCGGTTGGTTGATGCTTCAAACTCCTCGGTGGAATTCAAGATGAAGAATTCTGCGGCTGTGATTAAGGCGACAAATGAGAAGGTAAAGGTAAGAAAACAATCACATATACCTAATGATCTTTTCTTCTTCATTCTCTCCAAATTGCCTATTAAATCTTTGAAGCAATTTGGATGTGTACGCAAATCATGGTCCCTTTTGTTTGATAATCTTTATTTCATGACTATGTACCGCAACTCTTTCTTAACAAAGAATCATCCTTATTATGACAATACATCTGTCCTCCTACATCAAACTTTTCGTACTTATTTACAAGAACCAGAACCATACCAGTTGCAAACTCTTTCTGGTGAGAGGTTTGAGAATAGGGTCAAATTAGATTGGCCAAGTGTCAAGTTAGATCCGATAAATCTGCATAAAGAAGAGTATGATTCCGGTTTAAATATTATAGGTTCGGGTAGTGTTCATGGAACCATTTGTTTGTTATGTGCTTCTCAAGAAAATATTATATTGTGGAATCCATCTACTAAGGAATTTAAGTTGATTCCTCCTAGTCCTTTTGATTCCGAACCTTATTGGGGTGTTTTGATTGACCATCGTAGTTTTGGTTATGACCGTGTTAGAGACGACTATAAAGTAATGTGCCATGGGCAAGTTATTCAAGAATATAATAATTACGGAATTTACGAGGGCCCTTATATATGTGAAATATATAGTTTGAGAAGCAACTCTTGGAGAAAAATTAACGTCGATATGGAGAATAATCATATGGATTGTGAACAAGTGTACCTAGATGGACTTGCCCATTGGATGTGTAGTCATGAAAGACGTAATGAAGCTTATTTGTTGTCATTTGACTGGAACAACGAGGTTTTCCTTACAACACCCATACCCTCATACATGAATTATTATTATTTTCAAAAATATTCACCATTGGTTGACTTGGTCCTTTTAAATGGCTCTGTTGCTTTGATCTTAAATGACATAGACACGTCTACATTGCACATTTCAATAATTGGTGAAGTCGGTGCAAAGGAATCATGGATTAAATTATTCATTGTAGAGTCTTTACCTTGCCTTAGTTATCCTATCGGAGCTGGAAAGAAGGGTAATATGTTGTTCAAAAAAGAAGATGGCGGACTAGTTTGGTTCAATTTAAATACCCAAACGAGGTATTATTGAAGGTAGATTTTATAAGATAGTAATTCATAAGGAAAGCTTTCATCCATTTGAAGGAGCAAATGCTTAATTTTTCTTATTTTCACCCAAGAGGTGTATGACTATGGTTATTAGAATTTTATAGTGCACTCGAAGTGGCTTGTTAGTTTAATATATCATAATTATTATCAAGAATTTCTTGTTTGTTTTGAATGTTTATTCTTGTTCTATTATTGAATGGCCTCTCGTTTTATATACCACTATGTTTATTGGGTCACTATTCTGGCACTGCTGCATTACCCCCTCTGTAAAACTATTCATTCCTTTTCCGTAATTCTGTGTGGTAGATCAACTTAGAATATTTTTGTTGGGAGGTCAATTGCTGTATTTTTTGGTATTTTTTAGATATCAAGATTCCAGACACCAGAAAGTAATGTTATATTAGTTTTTAAATTTATATTACGTTTTAAATGTATTTCTGCAGCGTGTATTTGGTGCTAGTATACTATTTGTACAATTAACAAATTATATCTTAGGACACACTCGATTTGGAAAATGTTCAGAAAGTCTTCTAAAATGTGGGGTGGGAGTAAAAAGTGTAATTCAAGAGAGGTGTTTCGGGGAATAGACTCAACCGACATTGGAATGTTGGGAGCACAAATCATTGCGGAAAGATAATAACAACGCGATGGTTGCAAAAACCTTTAACGTTAAATAATACAATGACGTTATTTCTAAAAAAGTTACCATTTATACTTGGGATATGAGAGCCGAGCATGACATTGATGACGGTTTTATAAAGCTTTATACCTATGTTAAGGTTCCGTTACCGTTGTCACCGTTAACCACATTTGGAAAGTGAGCCCCGTGGTAGACAAGGACGGTAGGTTGGTTGAAAATGCTTTAGATCAAGAAAATTTACAATCTAAAGGTACATTGAGTTAGATTGGAGACAAGCGTCATCGCCAATTAAGCTCATTATACCTTAAGATTGTAAATTTTCTTAATTTAAAGCATGTCCAACCAGCCTTCCGTCCTTCGTGAAAGAGGGGCCCACTTGTGAGACGTGGTTAACAATGTTGATGTTAACCGAAACCTTAAAAAGCTTAGTAAAATTTTCATCTAACGTCATGCTCGATTCTCATTTCCCAAGTATCAAAGGTCAACTTATTAGGAATAATATCATTAAAGGTTTTGGCAACAATCACAATGTTATTATCTTAAAAATTCGCAATGAATTGATCTCCCAACATCCATGTGCCAGATCATGTAGGGGTGGCAAAACGGGTCCAACCCACTAGACCGGTTTAGCCCTTTGTTTTGCGGGCTGAGTTGAAATTTTGAACTCGCTTCTTATAGTTGGCTCACACCGCTTAATTTCTTGAAAAAACGGCACGAGCCAGGATGGGCATGCTCGCTTAACTCGCTTCCAAGCCCATTTTTACGTATTTATCTTTCTGCATCAATTTTCTCCTTTTTATTTTTCCTTTTCAAATTAATAAATTAAATCCAAGCCCATCATCAACCTTGTAACAACCCTTCAACATGTTACAATCCCATTCGTCACTCCTCTTTATAAATAAACCTCTTTTTAATCCAATATTTAGAAAACACTTTCAATGAGTTTAGTTTAGTTAATCATTTTCCTATCCCTTTTAGAGAGGTGGTTTATGGTAGATTTGGCGTTAATGTTTCTTCTTCTCACTTCGATCTCTGATTCGCTTGGTGCAGGTTGGGAACCATTACATCAATAGTTTCCTTGGTAAATTGGATCCCGCCTTGCATCAATCGAATCGAAGGCCGTGGTGAATCTTCATGCGTGCTAGACAAGTTTTGTACTCCTCGGAGAGTCTCAATTATATATATATATATATATATATATATATATATATATATTTTATATTGAGCTACTATGATAGCTCATGCACATGTTGTTTCTTTGAATGATACTAGGTGGTTTATGGTAGATTTGAATGATACATGTTGTTTCTTTGAAATATATATTTTATGGTAGATTTGCTGATGACGATTCTTCTTCTCACTTCGATCTCTAGTTCGCTTGGTGCAGGTCGGGAACCATTACATGGGCAGTTTCCATCGAAACAGTTTCCCTTGGTAAATTGGATCCCGCCTTACATCAATCGAATCGGAGGTCGGAGTGAATCTTTATACTGTGATAGATAAGTTCTGTACTTTTGGAAGAGTCTCAATTGTATATATTTTCTCATATTGAGCCATTATGAGCTCAGAAACATGTTGTTTGTTTGAATGATACTAGGTGTTTCATTGTTGTTATTGTATGTGTTCTCCTAAGCAATTACTAGCGCTCAGTTTTATTTTCTTTATAGTTTTTATTTTTTGTATACGATTTTTTTTTATCGAAACCTTATTTTGAAATTGTCAAAGCACGCTTGAGCTGGTAGAACATTCCTTAGTTTGTTATTAATTTTATTAATTCCCGTGACGTGATCCCCAATTATAGGAATAGGTAACAAATCCACTTGTAGAATAGGTAATTCTCAAGAAATCTTTGATTTCAAATTATCTTCTTATCATGATCTTTTTATTTGTTTTTATTTTATTGCTTTTTATTATCAAGTATATGCCAAATTTAGAAATCGTTTGATGATAAAAATTTTGCTTTATCAATTTTATTTTGAAGGCTTACTTTCTTAGTTACCAGAAAATGCACAAAAAACAATGACAATGTGCTTTAGTTTATTTATTTTCTACATATGCGTGCTTATTAAAAAATCAAGGTTTAATATATCCATGAAGATTGGAAATCATAAGCAGTAGCACAGCTATCATGAAATAATGTTGATACATGTAGGTGTTATTACACGATGTTATTTCGTTTACAGTCACATCTTAGTGATAGATTAAGAGGAAGTAAGATTAGGATCTACGGTCTATAGATGTGTATTTCTAATTGCTAATATATAGTAAAATATATAGGAAAGCAAACAATTTCTGTTGTCAATGTCTTTGACAAAAGTAATGCATGAGAACTTATGACAATAATGTACGGTACTAATGTTCTTGCTACTGAAAACATGAGATGCACTGCAGGTTTGTTTTCACTATAAAGTTCTATTTTATGATTAAAGAATTGAAAATATAATATCAGTATATTTCTATTATATTTTGGTTCATAAACCATAAGCCTCCATATGTTGAGATTTGAACCTTGATTAAGATGCTCACATGGTAATTTCGATATTTTCACCAGTTGATTTAGGATTTGTTGACATGAAGACCTAAACTCTAAATTTAAATTTATGATTACCGATAATGAACACATACTAATTATTATTTTTCCAACTTTATGATTGAGTATCTTCAATCATTCAATTAGTAAGAGTAATGGCTGATAAATGTATACTACTAGTTTTTAAAAACAAAGTTTTTGACTAATTTAAAATCTATGTTGTAGACCATTATAACACAAAACCGTAAATAGAAAGCGAGAACATATTTTATTTTGTTTCTCAAATTAACAAATTGCATTTAAAAGACTGGTAATAAGTAGAAAATGATAATCAAAATCAATAATTTCAAGCTATGAGTTTACATTTTAGCAATCTTCCAAAAATAGAAACGAAAATTATACAAAAGAAATATCATCCTAATTTCTAAAATGTCATCAATTGATGCATATCTAATCCGATGATATATTCTAAGTTAACCTTTAACTTCTCCAACTACAATTGGACTCGTAACATAGTAGTACTGTGTGCCATGTGACCAAGCTATCCCTCCAAATAGCGTAGCCACACTTGGTCTGGCAACTTCAATCGTCAAATTGAAAATCTTCTTATCACCAATGCTCTCAAATTTCAAGATGTTATGCTGCACAAATATGCTCTCAAATTATTAAGAAAATACTTAAGATAACAGTAAAGCACAATATTAGATATTAAGTATTTTCTTAATTAGAGCATTGTATATCTTTAGCAGTTGTTAAGCATTCAACATTTCATACATACATCTAAAAACAACAGTAGTTAATGTATATTTATGGATTTCAAGGCTAACATTTGTGACTCATGATTTTTAGGAGCCAACATTCACTACAACATAATTGAGATCTAGTAACAATTTTCAATTAAGAAAAATATTACTAATTAGATTTAGTAACGTTTGAATAATTGTTAGATAAAGTCTGTGTTGCTAAAAAGCTTCGGTAACATTTTGTAGTATTATCAGTAACATTTAATAACTGTTACATATTTATATTTTTGTAACACTTTTTGTATCACCAGTAACATAAAAAAAATGTCACATTTTAATAATTTGAGAAGTTGTAAAAAGTGTCTAGACTAAGAATTATGAATCTAGCAAAAAAAATGTTACATATTGAAATTTAGAAAAACTGGATTATTTATAGGAGTTTTTGTAGTCAAGTAAGTATTTTTTACAATCCATGCAAATTACAATACTACATCAAAAGTTATCCTAACTAAACATTCAGATCAACAACTTTGGATAACAAGACAATGATATAAGATTTACTATGAACTTTTTAGAGGTGTTTTATGGTATCTATCTACTGTTATGTTTAGTTTGTACTTCTTGAATTTACAGGAGACATCACTTGACATAGTATATCTTGTAGTCTACTTGATGGACTCAAACGAGCATGGTATGTTTTTTGTGTGTGGTACTGAATCATTAAGGATTCCGTGTTTTTTCTACATATTAGATATATAACCAATTGTATGAAGAACAAAAATCACTAAGATTGGATTGAAGGACTTAAAACCTTAACAAGTAGAAAATTGGGATTTATAGTGAATGAATCAATGTATTTATCCCATAATCCCAAGGCAAGAAACGTCTAATCATTCATGATCATAGTACACACGATAAACCAATATAAATGTTTTGGAATCATAAAAAAAAAAGAACGAAACTCCTTCAGAAAAAAAAAAGAGCGAAAACCTGAATTATATTAAGGTAGAAAATTGCAGTAACAAGAACAAAGTCAAACCAAGGAGTTTTGGAATGTTACAAGTGAAGAATAGTCTATTTTCTGAGCCTGGTCATGCCATTTTATAGTCTAATTTAAGAGACTTAATGGGGCAATGATTACTGAAGGGCATTCATGTTACAGAGCTCATTTATAGTGAAATCGATCATATCTTTTACATCGTCATACAAATAATCATCCACATGTGCATCAACTATGAAAGTCGAGTTATTACAGGGATGGCAATGGGTACCCAATGGGTAGGGTACTACAGTGCCCATCCCCATACTTGTATTTGTAAAAAATACCCATACCTGTGTCCATACCTTCGTGGGCAACAATTTAGTGTCCTTCCCCATATCTTATGGATACCTAAGTGTCCATACCCGTACCCATTACCCGCACTTTAACTATAAAAAAACAATAAAAATATCACTATTGAAATAAAACTATGGTCCAAATTTTTTAAAATTAACTTATAAAATAATAAGAATCGTAGTATTTAGTGAAATAAAAAACATGTAAAATATCCTTAAAAAATTGTACACCGAAAAAGTGGAGTTGATATTGAATTAAGCAATTTTTTTAATTTAGGTTTAGGTTAATATCATAAATTATTTATGATATTATACAAATATGTATATGCAGGGTTGCGGGGCTGAGCACTATAGTACCCTTATCCGTGCCTATACCCATTAATATGTGTGAGTATTACCTGAACCCGTATCCAAACCCATAAAAGCGGGGTTTTACCCTACCCATTATGAGTATTTTTTGCGGGTACCCATAGGACCTGGGTCCAATTGCCATTCCTAGTTAACAATAATAAATTTTACTTTTGGATTACTCGTGCATCTTAAAGATAAAGAATTCCCAACATCAATCGTGACTGTAAAATGATCGTTACGATCTTGAAAACTAGGGTAAATATCAATGGTCAACTTTTTTAATGTGGAAATTAAAACATTAATCTGCTTTATGTTCCACCAATAACAATCAACCAAGGACAACTCTTGTAGTACAGTGCACCCAGAGAAAAGTTGTTGAACTGATTTTTCATTTTCAAAGGTAACATTAGAAAGTATTAATGTATTCAAGCTAGAGAAACAAATCCCACTATAAATATTTAGAGTGAGACTAAGATCTAAATGCAGCTTATTCAATGACTTGGAAGCTAAGAAATTATGGGCAACACAAAACTAGCATCTATATCATCTGATAAGGATAAACTAAAATCATTGACTTTGTGCTTCAAAACAGAAGATATAAAAGAAATAACTTTAATTTCATCGAGAGTGTATTCAAACAAAGAGTGTTAGTTCGGCGGATATTGCAGGTTAAGGTTAATAAAGACACAAACAGATTGACCTATTCTGGGGAGAGAGCGGTTTTCCGTTCCACTATAATGATGAGTAACTGTACAACAGATTTCAAAAGGGTTACAAGAATCAGTCTTCAAACATAACTCTACCCAAAGTCCCGAATCTCTTCCCGTGACCCAGAGACTCAATGCTAATAGTGTTTTTCCAAGGTGAATCTTTCTCCATGAGGTACAAAAATATATTTATTGTCTATAAAAACATTTTCACCACAAAATATATTTGAAACAAATCTTTTATATTTTTAGCAACAATATTGTTCATCCATCAAATTTTGAGTCAATTTCAACAACTTTTAATAAAGATTACTACTTTTCTCACCCTATCACTTAATTGTGCGTCTTTTTTTTATATATATAAAAAATACCCTCTTTTCTGATTATGAAATCCAAACGAGATTCTATAGAGTTTTCAATATATAATTTGAAACCTAACAAAACAAAAAAATGTCTCGTAATTGATAACAAATGACTCTGTTGACTGTCGTAGGATCCCTGCGTAAACTGGAAAGCAATTTCATGCGGTCCCAAGCGACCATGATATCATAAACATTCATAACTGAAAAATATGAGATAGAAAATGTAAGAAAGGATATGTTGAAGCATGCAAGGCTATTTATAGCTATAAACTTATCTTAGATTGTAACTACAGTTAAAGAAAACATTTACAATGCCTAAACCAACAAAAAATACATTAAACACATCACAAACCGTCAAAACCTTTGGCGTAATGTCATCGTCCACAATTCACTAATAGTAAATTTTATAAAATACAGTGTAAAATATTTTTTTTTTGAAGGAGTAAAATAATTTTACATGTTTATCCAATCAAAGCACACTGTACTTCCTCCGTCCTAAATTATAAGCAAAAAATACACATTTTCTTTGTCCCAAATTATAAGCAAAAAAAGACAAACTTTTATCATTGTTTCAAAAAATTATGTTTTCTAAAGGAAAATTAAATGCAAAGTGCATTCAATTTGCTCTCTTTTTCATTTTCTCAATAACCAACAACCAATGAAAATTATTTTTTAATCTTCCTATAAAACTTATTTCAAAGATAACACAAAAAACTATGTTACAAACTACTATGTTTTAGTTTTCTTAATAAGTGTGATTTTTTTTTTTTTTGCTTATAATATGAGACGGAGGGAGTATATATTTTGGTCAGGATACGTTAGACATTTCCTAAAAAGTGACTTGATTTTATACTTCGAAATTAAGTTTTTTAGCTTGTTATTTAGAATTAAAAAAAAACGAACATTTTTAATCTTAATTTACTTTTTATACATAAAAAATATTTTAAATCACCTTCTCAATTAAGGTTTCTTTTAGGTACACAATTAAGGTTTTTTTTTTTTTTTGAAACTTCTGCGGTACATCTAAAAATATTTATAAATTAACCATTATTTTATGAAATAAATAATTATTTGTCAACATTATATTTTAGAAAATATCATTTCATAAAACAAAACGTCATTTCATTGTTTATAAGAATCATATTAAAATTTTAACATTTTCTCATAAAAAATAATCAATATTCTTTGTTTTGAGTAATAAAAAATTCAAAAAAACTCCTTCAAAAATAAATAAATTGTATTTCGTCGACGTTTTAGGTAAATAAGATTTAATTATTATCCCTCAAAAAAGATTTCATTTTTTTTTTTTACAAATAAAAGATTTCATTATTATAATTGTCAATAATATCAATTAAGTATACCTTCTCAATTAAGTATACTCAGGAAAAAGTATCTTAAAATACCTTAATCAAATGTTAATTTGTTTTATATAAATTCAATCCAAATCTCAATAAACAACTCCAAAAAAAAACCCTTTTGCGTTTGAGATCGCTTAATCTCGTTTGCATCCGCTTTCAGATTCCAATTTACAAATGGAGAGAAGCCAGTCCCATATACCTGACCATCTACTAAGGAAGTTAAGCTCATTCCTCCCAGCCCTTTTGATTCTAAACCTAATTGCTATATTTTTGTTGATCATCATGCTTTTGGTTATGATTTTGTCAACAATGACTATAGAGTGATGCGCCATGTAGCAGTTGTTGACGAAACTAATTACAAAGCAAATTATGGCCACTATATATGGGAGATATATAGTGTAAGAAACAACTCTTGGAGAAAACTTGATGACGATATGCAGAATGAGTCTATGCGTGAAGACCAATTGTACATAGATGGACTCTCACACTGGTTGTGTAAGGGTGAAACAAATAATGAAACGTATTTGTTGTCATTTGATTGGAGCAATGAGGTTTTCCTTACCACACCCATACCTTCAGACATGGATGAAAGTTTTGATTGTTATTCGGTGCGGAGACACTTGATGCTATTAAATGGGTCTATTGCTTTCATCTTAAATTACAAAGAGACGGGTACATTTCACATTTCGATTTTGGGTGAACTTGGTGTAAAGAAATCATGGACTAAGATCTTCATTTTAGGGCCCTTACCTTGCCTTGAGTATCCTATTGGAGCCGGAAAGAAGGGTAATATGTTGTTCACAAAAAAAGACAACCACCGTAGACTAGTTTGGTTTGATTTAAACACCCAAATGACAGAGGAGCTTGATTTAAATACCCAAAAACATGGCGCCGTTTCATGGAAATATTTTCTTATTGTAAGATTTTAATACATAAAGAAAGCATTCTTCCATTTGAAGGAGCAAACATTTAACTTTTTTCTTCTTACTTTCACCCCAGAGGTATATGATTGTGGTTATTAAAATTCTTTGCCTCTTTTGAATTTATTCTTGTTCTATCCGCAAAGGATACGATTTCTCTTTCAATTTTAAGAATGATCGAATGTTTTTATTGAATGGTCTTTAGCTTTTATATATAAGGAGTTTACATTTGATAAATTAATCTAATGAGCAACATATCTGTGTTTGAATTTCATTACTTTCTACTTGCAATATCTATACAATTACGCTGGAAAGGATCGATTCTTGCTTATCGGGTCACTATTTTGCTGCTGCACTATCTTTGAAACTAGTCATTTCTTTAATTACACTGAGTGAAATTAAAGTTTAAACTCACAAATTTTATCTGTTTTGTGAGATCTACCTGCTATTTGTTTGTCATGTTAAAATCTGAATTATGACAGGCCTATATTTGGTTTCTTTCACAACCGTTTGATAATATATCTTACGCTAGCGAGTTCTGATATACTAAATTTCAGTTTATATACTTCTTGAACGTCATTCATTTCTGCAGTGTGTATATACAGTTAAGATACAATTAAGATTTTCTGTAGTCTATGTTTTCCTTCTTTCTTTTTGCTCAAATTTGGAGCTACGGACCAAAATCTCCTATTGTCAATGATGAAATTGTGATGCCTAGTTTGAAGTTTCTCAATTATTGCAAATATTTTTCATTAAAAAAATGAGCCTATGTGTAGTTATTTTTCCTTCACATTATTACATTATTCCAGTGTCATGTCACCAAAATCAATCCACAGAGTTGTTAAAAATAGTGGTTTTATTGACAATAATGTCAATGTCAACAGTAACACTTCCTTTGATAATGTTTCCCTTGTGTCATATTTTGGTCTATGATGGAAACTAAATTGTATAACTTAGAAGGTTTTGCAGTCTCCTAAATATGTTGATCAGATGTTGTTAAGTGCTTCTTTCTTCTTTGATATTTATTCATCGCATAATTGATGATCTTTATGAAGAAAAACCCAAATCCACAGCAGACTCGCAATATTGCTTCCAGTCCACACATGTTTAATCTTGTAGATATGTCTGAGTTGGTCCAACATGTGTCGTACAAGTGTCAGACGACGCTGCAATACGCCTAATCATAGAGGTGTTCATGCTTGATAGATCATGACATAGCGAACCTGCAACACTGTTTGCTATGACATATTATCTACTAATTGGTGTGGTCATAATACATAATTTATTTTGTCATTTACACTATTGAATCCGCTCTTTCAAGCTTGGCAAGGCCAATTTTGTCATGATCAATTATATCAACGGTTATTTGATTCCGAATTTTCAGATTGATAGTGGAGCTACTCGAATTGATATCAATGGTTATTCCATTTCAAATTTCCGGATTCATAGTGGAGCTACTCAAATTGATATCAATGGTTATTCCATTCCTAATTTTTGGTTTCATAGTACTGGAGCGGCTCAATGTGACTGATCGTCGTAAATCTTGTATGTGTATTGTCTGATTTATATGTTACTTATTATAAAGAAAGTTATCTTATTCTAAAATCGATCTAGTATGCAATCATCGCTTCAAATCAAAGACCAATGTAGAAGATAACCTGCTGTTCAGTTACACTGTTGTTAAAACCTCCTGCATCAGGCACTGTTGCTTACTTTTGGCCTTCAATCCATTAAATCTTAGTTCGTGGATTTCAGATCAATTTGTTGCAGTATGGCTGCTAATGGTTGTTGGTTAATGAAAATGAAATTTTGATTATGAAATGAATTATAGAGTTTGAAATTCAGTTTTTCTATTGAATTGAAACATAGAGTTTGATTTTGAAATGAAAGATAGAGTCTTATTTCTTACCGTGTTTGATACATGATTTCATTCATTGAAAACTAGTATATCAGAACTCGCTAGCGTAAGATATATCATCAAACGGATGTGAAAGAAACCAAATAGGCATGGCATATTTCATAAACAGTAAGGTAAAGTTCAGATTTAAACATGACAAATAATAGCAGGTAGACCTCACAACATGGATTTAAACATGACAAATAATTTTTGTTATTTTTATATCCTTTAATTTCTCTCTAAAAAATGTAATGCGATGGCAATTGCCGGACAATTTTCATTAACTGTGGCAGCTAATGACAACAATGTAAAAAATGGCAAGATAGAGGAAAGTCATGAAAACTGGGAGCATAGTTTTGATATCATCCCTGATGTATCACTTCCTAGCATGCCTATTTTCTCTTTAAATGTGGTTCTAATGATACTAAGAAGCTTTGTTCATCAGAACAGTTTATCAATATCTGGGAGTGTGCAACTCCTTGAGAGATTTAGGTTTCTTCAGCAGAAGTTCCACAAACAAATGTAACTTTCTTCATATATACAGATCATCACCAATTCTATCAGGTTATAATGATACTAGCAGCAGTTTATCAATATTTGCTCAGATAAAAATGTTGCACGCATAGTTGTTCTTGATTCAAAAGACTTCGGCACTGCACTAAGAAAGTGTAGCAATCTTAAAAGCACTATGGGGTGATACTTCGTCTGATGATCATCTAAGAAATGGTGGCTGGGCGTAACACAACCCCACAAAACCGGCTTGTAAGGTGACGATTGCCTCCTCTATATAAACTCTCATCAAGAGTCTCATCTATCCGATGTGGGACTTGGGTTTTTCCCAATACACCCCCCTCACACCCAACACTCTTTGGGCTTGGTGCGTGAATAGGTAGGTGGCCCTTGAATTCGACAAGCTCTGGTACCATGTTAGAAATGGTGGCTGGGCGTAACACAACCCCACAAAGCCGGTTTTGTAAGGATGAGTTAGACCCCAAATTTCAACAGATCAGGATCTGATATATAAGCAATATCAGAATTATGTTGATGATGGTAAATATGATAAGTCATTTACTCCTTTTGTTTCAAAGAGAAAGAAGAAAAACATATTGCAGCAGTCTAGAGGACCAAAAATTGAAGTTGCTGTTGCTTATTTTGAACTTGCCTTTGTAGGTTCTTCTCTGTGTTGGCCTTGGTTTAGGCTTTAGTTGCTATTTTCATGTTCTTTTTTTGCTTCTTTGGGTATAGGTATTTGTCCCTCCAAACTTTCCTTGTAAATTTTTTCTTAGCAACAAAAACCACATTTCAAAATTTTGCTTGTTTCAAACGCCTTAAAGCTGAAGAATTTCAAAATTGCAGTAAAATAATAATGACTTTAATTGTTACTACCATAGTAGTCAATAGCGGCCAATAGCGGCGCTATAGCGGCCGTGCGGTGCGGTGCCGGAACGCTACGCAACAAGCCATAGCGTTGCGGTGTGAGATAGCGGCGCTATAGCGGCGCAGCGCTTCGTAGTGGTTCTGCGGTTTAGAACCGCTATTACACTTTAAGAGAAAATACAAATTGTCCTTGGTTTTTTAAAATAACAAGGGTATTTTGGACATATTCTTCAAACCCTAAAATTTCAATATCCTCTCTTCCTCTTTCATTCTTCTGAAAAACCCCAAAACACGCCGTTCATATCTGCTCACCGTGTTTCCGTCGTCGCACCGTAAAACACCACCGTTCATCTCTGCTTGCTGTAACGCTGCCGTCACACAGTAAGACACCACCGTCTCTCTGTTTTCTTTGATCTGTTGCTCGTGTTTTATTAATACCAAACTCTCTCTGTTATTGTTATTGATACCAAAGGCGTTGTTCTGTTTTGTTCTGTTGTCTGCTCATATACCAAACCAAACTCTCTGTTGATCCGTTCCTTATTGTTCTGTTTTCTGCTCTCTCTCTGTTATTGTTCTGTTTTCTACTCATATACTGTTTTCTGCTCATATACCAACCAAACTCTCTGTTATTGTTCTGTTTTCTGCTCATATATAAAAATTTATGAATGTGTCATGAGATTTGAATGTTATATTTAATTTTATATTAGATATATGTTTGTTTATAATATATAGTATTATTTACATAATTTGCCCAAAAAGTTATGAAATAGCGGTCATTGCGCTATGCGCTATCCCGCTATAGCATTTTTGGGGTCGGCCGCTACGCGCCGCTATCCGCTATTAACTACTATGGTTACTACACCTAGGCTCATCATTGTTATGAAATAGAATACTACCACAACAAGCAGGTATGGGTGGTTGTAAAGGTCATAGAAGGGATTTTCTGTAAGCTGGGAATTACAGTGAACTCTGCAGGCCCGTCGTGAAAATGACGCACACAAATACAGGTTAAAGAGTGTAGGCGGTGTGCGGTGTGTATGTCTTCTGAACAAAGAGTGAAAACAGTAACAATTCACGCGTCCGTGAATATTTGTACCCAAACCCCCGCACTAAATATCATTTTCCTATCTAAAATTGGTTTTGAAAGCAACCAAATAGGTTTGACATAATTAATATACAGAAACAGAATTAAGGATACACCGTACATTGCAGAACTGGAATCAGATAAACACGTTTGTCTGAACTTTAATTTCACTCAGGCTATAAACAAATGATATAATTTGACGAGAAATCATATAATTTGCGGATTAAACAAGCAACTTTATTGATACAATTGACAAGCCACTCTTTGTACAAGGTAAAATCTTAATTACCACAACCATATACATCTTGGGTGGAAATAAGAAAACAGTTAAATATCTGCTCCTTCAAATGGAAGAAGGTTTTCTTTATGAATTAGTATCTTACAACAAAATCTCTCTATTATTATACCAAGTTCCTCGATCTTTTGGGTATTTAAATCAAACCTAACTAGTCCACCATCTTTTTTTCTGAAAAACATATCACCCTTCTTTCCCACTCCGATAGGATACTCAAGGCAAGGTAAAGGGCCTACAATGAAGATTTTAGTCCATGACTCTTTTACACCGAGATCACCCAAAATTGAAATGTGAAAAGTAAATGTGTCTCTGTAGTTTAAGATCAACGCAATAGAACCATTTAATAGCACCAAGTGAATCCACACCGAAAAATTATGCAAAAAATCATCCATGTCTGAGGGTATGGGTGTTACAAGAAAAATCTCATTGCTCAAGTCGAATGATAACAAATATGCTTTGTTATGTGTTTCACTTTTACATAGACAATGAGAAAATCCATCAATGTTCACCTGGTCACCGATTGGCTTGTATTCCATATTCACATCAAGTTTTCTCCATGAGTTACTTCTTAGACTATATATCTCCCACATATAGGGACCGTAATTAATTTCGCCAATAACTATTCCATGGCACATTACTTTATAGTCCCCATTGACACAATCATAACCAAATCCATGATGATCAACCACAACAGCCCAGTTAGGTCCATAGTCAAAAGGGCTAGGAGGTAGAAGCTTAAAATCTTTAGTAGTTGGATTCCACAATATAATGTTTTTTTGGCGTGCACAACGGAGACAAAGAGTTCCGTGAACGCTGCAAGAACCTAAAATATTGAAACCAGAATCATACTCTAGATTATCCCAATACATCGGATCAAACTTGATACTTGGCCAATCTAATTTGACCATATTCTCAAACCTCTCACCAGAATCAGAATACAGCTCAAAAGTTTCTTCACGAAAATCATCACTATCTTGAGGTTCAATTTTTTTATGTAAAAGGAGAGATGTATCATCGTAATAAGAATTATCTTTTGTTAAGAAACTATTGCGGTATAGGGTCATGAAATGCGGGTTATCAATCAGAAGAGACCAAGATTTACGAACACATCCAAATCGTTTCAAAGATTTAATAGGCAAGTTTGAGAGAATAGAGAAAAAAAGATCGTCAGGTATATGAGATTGATTTCTTACCTTAACCTTATTATTTGTCGAGACCACCGGGACGCATCTCTCCATATTGCAATCTGAATTTGAAGCCGCAAGCAAGATGCTGGAAATGGGATTTTTTTGTTTAGTTTTTAAAGAAGCTAGAAATGTGATTTTGTTATGAAACTATTAGAATAAGAACAAGAATAAAGAGAAGCAGAGATAATAGAGAGAGAAGAAAGAGGATTATATTATTCTCTTGTGATATACAATATGTTACTTATAGATAAGTATAATGATATGACTTAAGAGTTAAGTACTTAAGGATAAATACATAAAGGTGTGACTTAAGAGTTAAGCATATGTGTCACTTAATAGATAAGCACAAGGGTTGTGGACATCCATTTATAATATTCATAACACTCCCTCTTGGATGTCCATCGAGGATATGACTCGTTAAAACCTTACTAGAGAAAAACCCAATGGAAAAAAAATTCTAGTGATGGAAAAAGAGTACAACATCATTTTGTGTCATAATCTGCTTCATTAAAAACCTTACCATGAAAACCCAGTGGGATAAAACCATGGTAAGGGGAAAAAGAGTGCAGAACACATTTTTGTCTCCCCCTCATAAAGACAATTATATATGAGACGAAGAAGTTTAAATAATCTTTTATACTAGTTACTCGAAATCTCTACTCTTTTTTTTTTGAAAAAGTTTGAAATCTCGACTTGGCGGTGACTCTGTAGAAAGATATGATATATCTCCGTACTCTTATCCAAATTAGCAGCTCTTGAGATATCTTCATATTGAGTTGTAGAAAGAACCTCCTTCTAAAAATTAGAAAACCGCAAGTTTCTTGTATGTGTAAAATATAATCCTTAATAAAGAGCATTCTCCACTTCCTTGATGTAGTGCTAACAATTTGAAATGATCGGATGATATAATCAGGTACCATGAGTTCGAAGTGGGATATTGAGAAGTTTACCAGATATAATGATTTTGGGTTATAGAAGGTAAAGATGAAAGCGGTGTTAATACAACAAAAGTGTGAGAAAGGCTTGACAGGTGAAGGTGTTGTCTCTCACCTTAGGACTGATGCCTTATAGAGTGGTGGTCGTCTAGAGAGACGTTAAACACTCAACATCAGCCTGGAGAGGCGGTGACACGAATACTCATGGTCAGTTTGAAGAGGTGGAGGTAAGAATACTCGTGATCAACCTTTGAGGTGGAGTTGCAAGGTGAAAGTCATAGTGGATGTATGCATTTGTTAGTTGAGGTACAGAAAGCTCAGCTTGAGGTGGAGTTGATGACACCCCGAATGGTACAACTATGGAGACCTTGGGTGCTATGCTCTAGGGTGGAGCAAGGGAATTCTTCAAGAAGATGGAAGGCATTCCGGAGTTTGAAGAATCTATGGCATGGCTTTTGGGATTACCAGAAAAGAACAAGGGTAATTGGAAGCAAGTGAATCTTCAAGAAGGCGGAAGGCATTCCGATGGTTGAAGAGGTTATGGTGTAGACTTGTGGAACTACCTAAAATTCCTAAACCCTTGTTTCCTGGCTCTCTACACTCAAGGTTTTATCTAATACAAGGTTTATATTTATAGAGGAATATAACTCATCAATTTGGAATGGATATCACGCTGAAGATCAGTTTCTTTTTTTTCTCCTTCAGTGGAAGAATATTTGCATCAAATATTCCCTTTTAAAATATATTTGCATCAAATCTTCCTTCATTCGGTAGAAAAATTTATTTTTGTTGTCCATAAATATATTTTCAGCGCAAAATATATTTGAAACAAAACTTTTATATTTTTAACAACAATATTCTTCATCCATCAAATTTTGATTCATATTACAACAGTAACAAAATAGATAAAAATAAATTTAAATATTAAAAAATAATAATAAACACAATATATATATATATATATATATATATATATATATATATATATATTTATATTTATATGGCTGGTTTTTTTTTCTTTTATCATTTAAAAAGTGTAACAAACTAGATGAGTATATTTATACTTGAGTAAATCATCAAAATTGTCCTTGAATTTGCACGGACTAGCGAAATTCGACCCCCAATTTATTAAAATATCAAATTTGTCCCTGAATTAACAGACGTTCATTAAATTCATCCCTCCGTCCAATATTTCCGTGAGTGATGCTGAGGTGTCTTCTTGCATGATGTGCTGTGTTGTACACATGTCATCCAGTCAGCCACATGTACAAGGACCAATTTGATGGAAACACAACAAATTTTAGTTTTAACTGTTCACTTTCAATTTTTTCTGTTTTCCTTTTTTTACCCCTCATATAAGGATCGATTTGATAGTAAGCGTAATAATTTAGGGACTGATTTGATTGACAATTTTAGAAATTTAGGACTGATCTGATCGATTTTACTGTATGGAGTAAGTACATGGAGGTATGACATAAGAGGACTCGTTATTTCAATTGAGAGGCCTAAGCAAATACCAACGAGGTGTTCCGCTCCACCACATTCAACTGCTCCTAGAACTATTAGAGTACCATATCCAAGTTATGGGACATCCGATTCTACTCAACCCCAATTCATCGAGTTTATCTCAACCCCAGGATTTTCAAAGAAGTAATGTTTGATGTCTGATTAAATTATGCTTTTGGAAAATGTAATATTTTTTTGGGGATTTTGGACTCTAGATTACATATTGTAAAATTAGGGATCCAATTTTATAGATTTGGGGAAGAAAGAGCCGTTGTATAACAACCATTTTTCTGCAAATCAGGTTTCATTTTTTTGCAAATCAATCAATTTCGTCCTTGACAATTTTGTCGTTTTCGGCCAAATTAGTCCTTGCTTGTGTAGCATCTGACATGGCAAGCCTTGTGAGAGGTTAACAGACCACGTCAGCACCGTTAACACCATAACTTGACAGAGGGACTAATTTGATTCACATTTGACAAATTCAAGGACGAATTTCATGATTTACTCGTTTATACTTACTTTTTCATTATCCTAATTATACCCTTAAACAACTTTTTCTATAATAAATTTGTTGTTGGTGTCATTAAAAAAATAATTTAGATTATATTTTTTTTTGTTATATTGTATGATTATTATTTGTGTCATTGAAATAAATAATCATGGTTAGTTTGATTTTTTTTAACTTGAAAACATCAAATATTTATATTTTTTAGTTTTAATCAAAATCAAAAAAAAAAAAAAAATTAAAAAACACCCTTCATAATTTTCAACGGTAGGGCAATAAAAATAGCGGAAAGATGTCCGTCTTTTCGCTAATTATAATAATCAGTATAATTTTTTTTAAAATCTATATCCACTCATGACTTATGTTAACCGTTTTTGCACTTTTTTGGGTCAAAGGCTAAGTTTTCTCATCAAAACTCATGGCTAACATCCGTCATTTTTCTCATCTTCAAAAAGTCATGTATGTTATTCTTTTTACACTATTTTCACTATTTTTTATGATCTTGAAAAAATGACCCCTACAAAAAGTCCCATACACCAATGCCACAAACCCACAAGCCAAGACACCCTTGGAAAACTGGATACAAGATGTAGACAACCTCCCAAAGCAATCAATTCCACTACAACAACCATACAACCAAAAACTATATTACCAATCAAGATTCTCGTTTTATTGATTGTACTTTATAATTCACAACTTACCGTCGTAAGATATTGACGCCACTTGCTTGTATAAGAAAAGACAAAGAGAGGTAGGCAAGAAGATTGACAAAGAATTGAGTTTATAGTAGGGGTTTGTCTAACATGTGCAATCTTGAAAAACAACAATTATTTATCCAAAAGTTTTATATTTAATATTAAATGTACAAGTTTCAACACAAAGTTTCTATTTTAAACTTCTTATCATGTGCAAATTTGCACATGATAGAAAAACCCTTATAGTAAAACCAGAATATCAAAGGATCAACTAATAGTTATGTAATGTTTACCATAGTTTGACCCCAAGGAGCAATCAATGAGGCCACATCCATGAGCAATGTATGAGAAAATGTTTTGATAGGAACTTAAGAACTTGATTGAAATTAAAAAGGAGAATATTGCAGACGGAATCGGATTGGTCATGTGTACAACAACGCATCATTTTTTAGGGACCAACAACGCATGTTGTGTTTGACTTTGAATAAAAGAACCAAATATAATTTTTTTAAATGCTCTTTTTACAAAAATAAAAAAATAGGGGTTTCAAACTCATACAATTTCATATGCAATATCTTGTTATTTTATTCAAACTCAAACATTATATGCAGTGTTGGTCCCCTAAAAAAAGATGTTTCGTTGTACACATGTCCTGTCTCATTCCATTTGCAATATTCTCCTTTTCACTCAAGTTTTCTATTTCAAATTCCCCCAAAATATTTTCTCATCCCTCTATTTGTGATTGACAGTGGTGTACTTTCAAATTTTGTAAGTTGATTTTAGCATGCGACAATTGCATAATTTCCCCATGTTAAACTCACATTGATCTATTTTAAGCACTACTACAAAAATGGGCTTAGATAGCGCTTTTTTAAGGTTATCTATAGCGCTATTATAAAGGACGCTGCTAAAGGATAAAGAATTTACAATGCTGCGGCGTAAATGGATAATACTGAAAATAATTTACAAATTAGTTTTTGATGGTCTTGTTTCTTCCATTTAAGTTGAAACCTCTCATGTTGTTCAGAAGCTCCCCAATTTAAATTCTATTTGTTGTTACAAGCTTATTAGCACTTTTTCAATTGTGGTGAAGAACAATAACTTATTTGAATTAATATATAAGCTCTTATACTTAGATACCTGGCAAACCATTTTACCGTTCATTTCATGAATTATCTTAAGTAATCCGTAACTGAACAAAATACTTCAATATGGGACAAATAAAAACCTTCAGCAGAAGTTCCACAAACAAATGTCACTTTCTTCATATATACATATCATCACCAATTCTGATGGGGTTCTATCAGGTTATAATGATACTAGCAGCAGTTTATCAATATTTGCTCAGATAAAAATGTTGCACACATAGTTGTTCCTGATTCAAAAGACTTCGGCACTGCACCTATCGATAGTGGCGCTGCACTAAGAAGTTTAGAAATCTTAAAAGCACTATGTGGCGTGATACTTCATCTGATGATCAAGATCTGATATATAAGCAATATCATAATTATGTCGATGATGGTAAGATGATAAATCATTTACTCAATTTGTTTCAAGTAGACAGAAAAAGGAAAACAGATTGCAGCAGTCTAAAGGACCAAAAAATGCGTGCATTCAAACCCGCGATAAAAATGAGGACCAAACAAATGACGTTGTTGTTGCTTATTTTGCACTTGACAATAGACGTGAATATTCATTAATGCCTTTGTACATCTAGTTAGGGTTTAGTTGCTATTTTCATGTTCTTTCTTTGCTTTTTTGGGTATAGGCATTTGTCCCCTCAAACTTTCCTTGTATTTTTTTTTCTTTTCTTAATAAAAAACTAAATGGAAAAATGTATTTTAAAATATTTTTTCTGTTTAAGTAAATTAAGATTATAAAATATTTTTTCTATATTTATTTAAAGCTATTTTTTCTGTTCGAAGTATGGAAGAAAGGAAAGGTAGGGCCGTAGCTTTTAGACAATCGGATGCGGAAGTGTTCAATAAATTAATTCATGACAGTTTTTTACTTGATTTACCAATATGTGGAAGACGATTTAATTGGTTTTGAGGTGATGGTATCTCTATGAGTAGATTGGATCACTTTTTGTTATCTAATAAGTGGTGTGAAATATGACCACATTGTATTCAGATTGCTTATCAACGAGGTCTTTCTTATCAAGTTCTGGTGATGTTACATGTGACGAGTCAAATTGGAGGCCTCGTCCGTTACGAATGTTAAAATGTTGGTCTGACTTACCTGGCTATGCAGAATTCGTAGGTGGTAAATGGGATACTTTCAGTTGTCAAGGATGGGGCGGTTTTGTGTTACAACAGAAGCTGAAAATGATTAAGGCATGTTTAAAGGAATGGCACTCTCAACATGTTCAAAACATGGATATGTTCGGATGAAGGAGATAAAAGATAAAATGTATGATTTAGATGTTAAAGCAGAAACTGTTGAGCTTCAGGTTGAGGAGGTTACCGAACATCAAACATTTACTCCTTTGACATAAAAAAATAAGTCCCAAATAAGTGCTAGAGTAAAATTGTGAATTTTTAAAAAATATTTTGCATGCTTATCCAATCAAATCACACCGTATATATTTTGGTCATGATACGTTAGACATTACCTAAAAAGTGACTTTATATTATACTTTTAAATTAAGATTCTTAGCTTCTTTTTTTTTTTTATTTTTTTTTTTTTATGTTTCGTTAGCTTTTTATATAGAAACAAAGAAAAGCGAATATTTTTAATCTTAATTTACTTTTTATATATAAAAAATATTTTAAAACACCTTCTCAATTAAGGTTTTTTTTTGGGTACATAATTAAGTTTTTTTTGTTTACTTTTCGATTAAGTTATGCCCAAATGATATACCTTCTCAATTAAGTTTGTCTCGTTACTTCTCAATTAAGTATACAAAGGAAAAAGTATCTTAAAATACCTTAATCAAATATTAATTTGTGTTTCATACCAATAACAACTAAAAAAAAAATCCCAATTAACAATACTTTTGCGTTTGAGATAGCTTAATTTCATTTCCATCCGCTTTCATATTCCAATTTGCAAATGGAGAGAAGCCAGTCCCATATACCTAATGATCTTTTCTTCTCTGTTCTCTCAAAGCTACCTATCAAATCTTTGAAGAGGTTTGGATGTGTACGCAAATCATGGTCTCTTTTATTTGATAATTCATATTTCATGACTATGTATCGCAATAATCTCTTAACAAAGGATCATCCTTATTATCATGATGTGTCTTTTCTACTACATCAAGCATTTATTCCTTTTGATGGTTATGTGCACGATGAAACATTTGATTTGTATTCTGTTTCTGGTGAGAGGTTTGAGAATAGGGTCAAATTAGATTGGCCACGTGTCAACTTAGATCCTATAGATCTAGAGTATGATTCTGGTTTTAATATTCTAGGTTCTGGTAGCGTTCATGGAACTCTGTGTCTGTTTTGTGCATCCCGGGTGAATATTTTATTATGGAATCCATGTAGTAAGGAATTTAAGCTCATTCCTCCCAGCCCTTTTGATTCTCATCCTAATTGCTATGTTTTTGTTGATCATCATGCATTTGGTTATGATTTTGTCAACAACGACTATAAAGTGATGCGCCATGGAATAGTTGTTAACGGAACTAATTACGGGCCCTATATATGGGAGATATATAGTGTAAGAAACAACTCTTGGAGAAAACTTGATGTCGATATGCAAAATAAGCCTATGGATGAAGACCAATTGTACATAGATGGACTCTCACACTGGTTGTGTAATGGTGAAACAAATAATGAAACACATTTGTTGTCATTTGATTGGAGCAATGAGGTTTTCCTTACCACACCCATACCTTTAGACATGGATGAAAGTTTTGATTGTTATTCGGTGCGGATAGACTTAGTGCTATTAAATGGGTCTATTGCTTTCATCTTAAATTACAAAGAGACGGGTACATTTCACATTTCGATTTTGGGTGAACTTGGTGTAAGGAAATCATGGACTAAGATCTTCATTTTAGGGCCCTTACCTTGCCTTGAGTATCCTATTGGAGCCGGAAAGAAGGGTAATATGTTGTTCAGAAAAAAAGACGACTACGGTAGACTAGTTTGGTTTGATTTAAACACCCAAATGACAGAGGAGCTTGATTTAAATACCCAAAAACATGACGACCGTTTCATGCATATAAGTTCTTATTGTAAGATAGTAATACTTAAAGAAAGCATTCTTCCATTTGAAGGAGAAAACATTTAACTTTTTTCTTCTTACTTTCATATGATTGTGGTTAATAAAATTCTTTGCCTGTTTTGAATATTTATTCTCATTCTATCCGCAAAAGGATATGATTTCTCTTTCAATTGTAAGAATGATCTATTGTTTTTATTGATTGGTCTTCAGTTTTTATATATAAGGAGCTTATATTTGATAAATTAATCTAATGATATGAGCAACATATCTGTGTTTGAATTTCATTACTTTCTACATGCAATATCTATACCATTACGCTGGAAAGTTCGATTCTTGCTTATGGGGTCACAAATTTTATCTGTGTCTGAGGTCCCTGCTAGTTGTTTGTCATGTTTAAGTCTGAACTTTACCTTACTGTTTATGAATTATGACAGGCATCGCCCATATTTAGTTTTTTACACAATCGTTCAATGATAAATCTTACGCTAGCGAGTTCTGATATACTAAATTTCAATTTATATACTTCTTGAACTTCATTCAGATTTTCTGTAGTCTATGTTGTCCTTCATTCTTTTTGCCCAAATTTGGAGCTAATTAAGGACCATAATCTCCTATTATCAAATATGAAATTGTGATGCCTAGTTTGAAGTTTCTCAAATTTTGCAAATATTTTTCATTACAAAAACGAGCCTATGTGTAGTTATTCACGTTGAAATGTAGTATCTGTTTCAATGAGATTTTGAAATTTCTGAGATTTGAAATCCAGAAGTTGCAGCACTTCTATTCTTCAAAGATTCCTCTGCATCAAATCTCAAGTTTCATTGACAATAATGTCAATGTCAACAGTAACACTTCCTTTGATAATGTTTCACTTTTGTCATATTTTGGTCAGGCTAATGAAGAATCAATGGCTATGATGGAAACTATATAGCAAATTTATAATTTCCTTTTATCTCCATTTCTATTCAAAATTAAGATAAATTAAAGAGACACCCTAGCTAATTTATAATTTCGTAACGTTCTTTTTATGTATCAGAGGGTGAGTTTTTAATCGGAGTTTATACGTGTATTAGACTAATCAAATTATAGAAATTTGATCATAATATCTGAAGATGATGTAGGCGAAACAGATAAATTCTATTTTCGAATTCACTTAGAGAGGAAAAGAAAACGCAGGAAGCCAAATTGGCAGAAAGATGAGCAAAATTGCTTAGATGAAGATATAAAGGAGGTAGAAAGAAACCATTCACATTGGACTGACTCAGCCTTTTCAATATTCTTCCAGTAAAATTATTAGTAGATCACATTGTTGATTAGTTCATACAACACAAGCGGCTAACTACGTGAAGATTCAATCTAGTAGTCAACAACACAGTATCAACATTCTAAGATTTTCATTCCTAATAAATTGCGACATTGAACTCTTCAATCATATATGAGGCCATAACATGACACTCAATTTTAGAAATTAAAAATTGGCGATGTTTGGCATGCATCAATCACTTACATGGTTTGGCATGCACACTCATGTGATTGAGACCATAATATCAAAGAGAACATGAAAAACAAATAGAAATACATATATTGAAGCTTCTCCCCACTTCTAAACTTATCGATTTGAATTGAGGCGTGCAAAGCCACATATAAAGCATAGCATGAAAGGAACTTAATAAATAAGAGAATGAAGCTATTATGTGTTATTCTTTTTCACACTCTGTAGTGCTTCTAACCAATATACTTCCAATATATAGAGATGCTATTCTAGTGGAGATAGAAACTGAAAATGCTGTTAATTAGTATTAGTGGCTAGAATTCACTGTGAATAAGTAAATACCAACGTTCTATTTTATTTTTTTGGTCAAGTAGCATAGTGGCTAGAATTCACTTTTTCAAGGTGAATAAGTGGGGTGTCTGAGGTTCGAACCCCAACCCCTGCATATAATAATGCATGTCCCTGCCAACTGAGCTATGCTCACGGGGACACCAACGTTCTATTTGACCAAGCAACAAAACCACAAAAATGTTTCTCAGAAAAAGAAAAAAAACACACAAAAATGTGCAAAATAAATATTCATAGAGGCGACTCCACCTCCAATTTATGATGATCAGCATTAACTTCGCTATAAGGTCCACAAACAAAAGAGCTAGAAGGAATGACTTTGAATTTTCTAGGAGATGGATTCGACAATATAATATTTTCATGAGATGCACAAAACAGACAAAGAGTTCCATAAACACTATGATAACCTAAAATACCAACACCAAAATCATACTCTTCTTTATGCGGATATTTATTTTACACTTGGCAAATCTAATTTGACCATATTCTCAAACGTCTCACTCTCACACAGAAAATAATACAACATAAATGTATCTTGGTGTGAATAACCTCCCCAAGGACTAAATGTTTGATGTAGAAGGACAAATATATGATCATTTCCTCTTTAGTGTTTGTTTCTTGCACACTCTATCTTTCGTTGTTTTCTTGTCCTCTCTAGATAAATGTTAAATATATTAAAAATATATAAATATTAAATTTTTTATTTTAGAATTTTGTTTATACGAATATCATGAATAAAGAAAAATGAAATTGTAACAATAAAAATGTGTTATGACAACGGCGATGAAGATCCTCAAAAGTGTGTTACTTTTTCCTCGAAGGATGTCAGAGAAAATAAGCGTTATTGTCCAAGGAGAACTAGATTTTACATGCATCATGTACAAAATTTTCTTAACTTAGATGACCACAAAGTTTAACACCCGTCTACTATGATTTGAACTAGTATGGACACTCGTGCTAAGCACGAACTATAATTTCGTCATACTTAAGCGAAATAATGCTCTGATGGAATATATGTCAGTTAAAGTCTAACATTGAATAAAAAGTGCAAGTTGAACAAATAAGTAAAAAAAAAACTCATATACTTAAGCCTTAGAATTTTGGATTAAGATGTGGTATCATTCTCAATTATGTGGTTGCTCGTTTTAAAATGAGTTGACTCAGACCAATGTTGGCTCCCTTATAAGGCCCAACAGTGGCATGATATCTTGATTCAACATTGTGGGGGGAGCGGGAGTGATACTTGATAGTCGATCACGGGCACAAAGAGTCTGATACTTAATGGAGAAATGTTAATGTATCAAGTGTGAGTTAAACTTCCACATTTATGTAAGAGTAGATATTGAACAAAATATATGTGAGATGACCGATATATCTAATGTCCTGAGACTTGGGATGAAGATGTGATATCAATCTCACTTGTGTGGTTGCTCTTGGCCTAATGTATTATGCAACCCAATGAAATTTTTTGGTGACGTTTGTTTAATTTTTTATCTTAAATTTTATTTTTTAATTGTCGTTCACTTTCACGCAAAAGAAGGTTATCCAACCTGTTATTTATAATTCCTTTGTCTTTGGTATTTAGTGGGATCTCACAATGTGTTTTGCTGAATTGACAAAATACATGCTTACTGGACATTTTGAATTGATGTGACATTTTTTTTTAACAAATCTAATATTTTGGTTGCATAATGACCCAATAATCTCCAACACTTTCAACAAATCTATAAAATTATCATCAACTTACTCTATTCCTTATACTCTCACGAATAAAACACACACCTCTTACTTCTTTTTCCTTATCATTTCTCTCATGTTTAAATTCATTTTTCTTTTCTTTGTTTTTCTAATTTACTGTCTTTATTCTCATGAAACAAAAGAACAAAAACATTCATCTATGAAACCGCTACCAACCCACATTTTTTACCATATTGTGTCTCTGACCTTATTTGATTATCTCACCAAATCACAAACACATATAGTCTAACACATGAGAGACAGAGAGAGAGATAGAGAGAGAGAGAGAGGGAGAGGGAGAGAGAGAGAGAGAGAGAGATATGTTAGTTTATCATGTGAGTCAAACTTCTACATTAGATGTAAGAGTATTTTGAGCAACATATGTGTGAGATGACGAATATACCTAATGTCTTAAGATTTCAGGTGAAAATGTGTTGTCAATCTCACCTATGGGATTTCTTAGTCGAATGTGGTGATTCAATCCATTGTAGTCTCCCTCATAAATCCAAACACTAAGATGAACTATTTATTTAGTTTTGGGATATCATTTGCTGAATTTTGTTTTATTATATATTAGTTTTTGGATGTCATTCATTCACTTTTATGCAATTTCTTGGTCTAATCTCTATTATTTCAAATTCCTTTCTTTTGGTCTTTGGTGGGATCACACTAAATTTGTTGGTAGATGTATTATGTTAAGTAGACAAAATACATGTTCATTAGACATTTTTAGTGAAGATGTGGCGTTAATCTCATTTGTGTGATTGCTCTTAGCCTAATATTATGATCCAACTCAATGCAACCTCCCTCTGCCGTGCTAACATTATGATAAACTACTTTGTTAGTGTTTGGATGTCATTTATTTAATTTTTTTATCTATAAAATTAGTTTTTGGATGTGATTCACTTTCATGCTATCTTTTATCCAACCTTTATAATTTCAAATTCCTTCACATTTGGGGTTTGGTGGGATTTCGCAATGGAAAAATACACTTGTGTGAAAATTTATATTAAGCTAACAATTTTTTTTCCAGAGATCTCATATATCAATTGCGTGCTTGACTGTACTTGTTTTGACATAGACAAACAACTACAAACAATTTTTTCAAACCTTTGTTGCACTATAAATTTATAACTTGCTTATTTTGACACAAATGCGGTGAGTCATTAAAGATGCATAAAACAATGTTACAAATGATGAGAGGACTAATTGAACATAAATAATTGTCTTTTCTTCAATCATAATAACAAAATAATATATAAATAAATATAAAAATATCAACAAAAAAAAGTATGATACTGGACTTTGGGTTGTCCAACATCGTGAAATTAATCCAAATGGATGTAATGATGATCATGAGTAAGAAACATGTTACAAAATTAAACTTAGTTGTATAATCCCTTCGATCATTATTATAAAAAGAAGAAAAAACTATTTTTTAGGTTCATTGAATAACTAATGTATCTAATAAAACTATAATATAGAACATATACATATGTTATTATTGAGTGATTTAACATATTCCATGTACCTTTTTCTTCTGATTGCCTTGATTGGTGCATTTTAACATTTATACAATTTGTTTACCTTCAATGCAAATAATGTATGTGTCTCAGTTTTGAAAAAAGAAAAGATAGTTTTTTTTTATGCTGATATAAATGTGATTGACTATAGAAAAAGATAAATATTTGAATTAATGCATATCCCATACATTTATTGCAGAATAAAGTATTTGATATATTTGAATTTGAGAGACTCCGTGAGGGTGTCATATGTAAGAAAAAATGTAAGAAGCAATGAGAGACCAAGTATTTCACCTTACTATATTTTAAATAGATACAATGTTTCAATGTAAAGCAGAAGAGGGAAACAAATCATAAGAAAAAGAAGATAATTTTTTTTTTAAAAAAAAGTCTACCTTTTGATACACAAATTTTGCTTCAATTGAAAAATGAACACCAAATTTAGTCAAATCTATACAACATACATGTTCATATAGGATAAAATAGTGGCTCGTCATATGGTTGTGGTGCGGTTTTGGTTAATTTTGAGGTAAAAACTAATCGAATAATCAAATAGGAATATGATATGATCTGAGAGGCTTTTACAAAATGACATTCAAAAATATGCAATAATATTTAGGGCTGGAAATGAGTTGAGTCGAGTCGAACCTGCCTGAGCTCGACTCGATAAGAATTGGTTCGGCTCGAAACTCGACTCGAGTTTGAAATGAACCTTTTTTTAGCTCGAGTTCGGCTCGTTTAAAGTTCACGAACAACTCGGTTCGGCTCGTTAGGTTCAACTCGTCTGCTCGAATTGTATACTTCAAAAGCTTTTTTTTTCTTCAAAAAAACTTTTTTTTTGTCAAAAATATATGTCTTTGACTTTTAATAAAAAATTAACTGAAATAAAACTATGAAGGTAGAAAGGCAGTAGCATTTAGTACTGTAGCGCATACCATGTTTTACATTGTATTCATCATGCATCTCTTATATATATATATACTCTTCTTCTCTAATATTTTCAAAACAGCCGATGTGAGACTATTTGTGTAAAAATGTTTGTTTAAAAGCCTTCAAAAGGTATTAACTTTTTTCCTCTATTATTCCAATTATTGTTGATTTTTAATCAAATTAGTAATAATTCCTATGAGAAAAGTACATAATTATTAGAAGAAGCTTGTAATAAATTACTTATTATATAAAAGCATGCAAAATAATATTTTATATATATCGAGTTGGTTCATGAACCAAACGAGTCGAACCATACTCAACTCAAGTTCAACTCATTTATTTAACGAGCATAATTTTTAACTCAAGTTCGACTCATTTGGTTCATGAACCAAGTTCAACGAATCAATTATCGAATCGAGTCTCGAACTATTTTCGAGTTGGTTCGGTTCATTGCCAGCCCTAATAATATTAGATCTTGCGTGATTTTCAATTTTTTGTATCATTTTGTGGTTTATTCAACATTACTGCTAGCATTTTTAAAAATCTCAATGCAAACAAAACTACTTGTAATCCATATAACATTAGATAATTTAATCAAATTTTTAATATATACAACTCTACAAATATAAAGCTTGATTAAAATATACAACTTTGCGCAAAAAAAATTTACAACCTTAATTAGTTTTGTAAAATACACAACTCTATAAATCCTTTCCATTTATATAGATTACAGGAATTAGAAAAATAAACTCATGAGATATTTTTTATTTCTTAAATCGTACTATGGTGGCTAAATTCACACAATGCGAAATATGAGTTTGAACCTCGAAACCTGCATATTAATATCAATGGAGCTACCATCTGAGTTGCAATTATAGGACTGTAAAAATCTATTTGAGCATCAATATCAATTATGAAATTAGAATTATTTGAAATATTATTACTAATAAAACATTGATTGTCAAGTGATTGAACTCAGATGGTTAGTAAGATCCAAATTACTCACGAAACTCAAGTTTGACTCTTCAGTAGAAAAATTTCTCAATCAAACTCCGAAATATAAAGAGTCCTTTACAAAAAAAAATAATTTTTTTATAGAGGTAGAAAAATAATTACTTCACAAATATTTAAAATTAAATTTAATTTCCATTGATTATTATGTAGTTCAAGGTCAGTGCATGAAATATATTAAACAATATAAATATAAGTTCCATGTTCTTGTTTCCTCCAAAAAAAAAAAAAAGTTCCATGTTCTTGTAAAAAAAAAAAAGTTCCATGTTAATGCAAATGGGAATCAACTCTTTACTTCAATTTTCCCTAAAATAAAACTCTTTACTTCAATTTTAGAGTAACTTTTTAAAAATTAGCAGCAAGAAAAAAAGTAAACTTTTAATATATTAAATTAGATATTAATTGGTTTGATATGAACAATAGAAGGAAAAAATGCAGTTGAAAATTTTAGACCAATTCTTATGGGCTTAAAACAAAGAAAATAAAAATTATAATTAGTGAGCAAAGGTAATGAGCAAAAAACAATGAAGGATTGGAGGCCGATTGCCTTATGTAATGTTTTGTATAAGTTAGTGGCAAAGGTTCTTGCTAACCGATTGAAAAAAATCTTGCATAAATGTATATCTGAGAATCAGTCAGCTTTTGTACCAGAGCGTTCAATTCTTGATAACGCTATGATTGCTATTGAAGTGGTACATCATATGAAAGTTAGCAAGCGTGTTAGAGAAAAAAATGTTGCTCTCAAATTAGATATTAGTAAAGCCTATGACAAGATTGATTGGCTTTATCTTAAGGAAGTGATGCTTAAAATGGGTTTTGATAGTAAGTGGGTTAGATGGATCATGATGTGTGTTGAAACTGTTGATTACTCTGTCATTGTTAATAATGAATTAGTAGGCCCGATTATACCAGGAAGGGGTTTAAGGCAAGGTGATCCACTGTCGCCCTACCTTTTTATTTTGTGTGCCGAAGGTTTATCCGCTCTTATTCGAAAATCAGAACGAAGAGGAGACCTACATGGCGTGTCTATTTGTACTAATGCACCTATTATTTCTCACCTCTTGTTTGCAGATGATTGTTTTCTATTTTTCAGGGCTGATGACAATGAAGCACAAGTAATGAAGAACATTCTTCACACTTATGAGTTAGCTTCGGGGCAGGCCATCAGCCTTCCAAAATCTGAGGTTTTCTTTAGCAGTGTTGTTCCAGAGCCTTTGAAGGAAATCATCACAAACATACTAGGTGTCAGAGCGGTAATGGGAATAGGCAAGTATGTTGGTCTTCCATCTATGGTGGGTAGAAGCAAAGAGGCGACATTTGGCTTTATCAAAGATCGCATTTGGCTCAAAATTAATAGTTGGAGCAGCAAGTGTTTGTCTAAAGCCGGCAGAGAGGTTATGATTAAATCGGTACTCAATCTATCCAATCTTATATTATGAGTATATTTTTACTTCCAAATAAGCTTGTTGATGCTATAGAAAAAATGATCAATGCTTTTTTGTGGGGTCACGGTGGCAATATGCGTCGAGGAGTACATTGGATGTCTTGGGAAAGATTGTCTGTTCATAAGAATTTTGGCGGTATGGGTTTTAAAGATTTGACCTCTTTTAATGTGGCCATGTTAGGGAAACAGGGATGGAGATTTCAAACTGATTCTAGTAGCCTTGTGTGCCGTTTATTTAAGGCTAAATATTTCCCTAATTCTGATTTTATTGCATCAAAAATTGGACATAATCCAAGCTATGTTTGGCGAAGCATCCTTAGCGCCAAAATTGTAATAAAACAGGGTGCACGATGGCGGATTGGCTCAGGGGTCAACATACCTTTTTTAGGCGCCCCATGGCTCAAGGATGGCATGTCTTTTTCCACAACTAATCCAATCTTTGAGCCTTTGATGCAGGTGAAGTTATATGATTTTATTGATCAAGACTTAAAAATATGGAAGACACCCCTCATTCATAGTCTCTTTGATGCACATACTGCGCAATTGATTCTCAATACGCCACTGCAACCACTTGTTTTGGAGGACAAATTGATTTGGAAAGGGGAAAGAAATGGTAAGTACTCTGTTAAAAGTGCCTATAGAATGTGTGTGACTGAAATTGTCGACAACTCCCATATGCACGTGATGGCCGATGGAACCTCATTTGGAAGCTAAAAGTGCCTCCAAAAATCAAGAACTTCCTTTGGCGTGTATGCCGAGGATGCTTCCCAACCCGTGCTCGCCTAAACAGTAAAGGCATTTCTTGCCCTTTGAATTGTGTTCATTGTAATTACAACTATGAAGATAGTATTCATGTCCTTATTGAGTGTCCTAAAGCTGTTCAAGTTTGGCAAAATGCGAATCTTTGGGACACTGTTGACAGGGTGATTTGTCAAGATTATAATATTAGTTCACTTATATTCACTCTTTTACAGAACTTATCTCCAGGTCAATGTGAAATGATGGTGACAATTATGTGGAGCCTTTGGAAATGCAGGAACATAAAGCTATGGCAGCAGCAAAATGAGACCAGTTTGCAGGTGATTCAACGGGTAACCCACCTTCTTGAAGATTGGAGAGCAGCCCAAATCATTCGATCCAATAGTACCGATCAACCTATACACACACAGGTTCGGCCTAGAAGATATGAGGAAGACATTTGGAAGAAACCGGCACCTGGTAGGTACAAATGCAACATTGATGCATCCTTCTCCACTTCTCTTAATAGAGTTGGGTTGGGTATATGTCTTAGGGATGATGATGGTGATTTCGTCCTTGCAAGAACATAATGGTTTGCCCCTCTTTGTGATGTAGATGTGGGAGAGGCTGTAGGATTGCACACGACGTTAGAGTGGCTCTCTAATCAACAGTTTGACAATGTTGATTTTGCTCTAGACTGTAAAAAAGTTGTTGATTGTGTTCATTCTAACTTAGATGACAGCAGTGAATTTGGTTGTATTATCACTGCTTGTAAACAGTTGTTAGTAGATAAATTTCAGAACTCTCATGTTGAGTTCAACATGAGGCAAGCAAATAGGGTAGCTCACGAGTTAGCTCAGGCAGCCCTGTCTAATCCTAGCCCCCATATTATTGATGATGTACCTACATGTATTTGGCACATTTTAGATAATGAAATGCAATGACTCCTTTCCTTCAAAAAAAAATTATAATTAGTGATCATGGTGATACGAATAAGAAACTTTTATTACGAGCTGAAAAAAGACAATGCTTGATCATGGTGCTACGAATAAGAAACTTTTATAATGAGCTGAAAAAAGACAATGCTTGTTCATCAGAGGCATTCTTGTGGCTTCCTTGCCTCATAAAGAGTACTTAAAGATGAGTGACAAATCAACAACAAAGGCTATGTTCACCTCATTGTGCTCACTTTATGAGGGTAACAAGAAAGTCAGAGAAGCTAAGGCTACTATGCTTGTTCATCAGTACGAGTTGTTCAGAATGAAGGAGGATGAAAACATTGAGACCATGTACTCAAGGTTTCGGACTCTTGTTTCTGGACTTCAGATTCTGAAGAAAAGCTACGTAGCGTCTGATCATGTGAACAAGATTCTGAGAAGTTTACCTGCTAAGTGGAGACCAAAAGTGACAGCTATTGAAGAAGCTAAAGATTTAAATACTTTAAGTGTTAAAGATCTTATAAGCTCTTTAAAGTGTCATGAGATAGGTCTTAATGAGCATGAACCTGTCAAGAAGCCTAAGTCTATTGCACTGAAATCTAGAGGCAAGTCAAGTAAGGCTCTGAAGGTGTTAGAGTCTGAAGAAGAATCTACATCTGAAGATTCTGATGAAGACCCTGAAATTGTTTAGGAGATGGCTATGCTCACCAACAGACTACAATATCTTGCTAAGAAGAACAAGAAGTTCATGAGCAGAGGCAGTAGTCACAAAAGCTCTAGAAAAGAAGAACAGAAAGGTTGCTTTAACTACAAGAAGATTGGACACTTCATTGCTGAATGTCCAGACCTGCAGAAAGAAAAATCCAAAGAAAAATCAAAGAAGCCAATCTTCAAATCCAACAAATTCAAGAAGCAAATCAAGAAGAGTTTGATGGCAACTTGAGAAGATCTGGATAATGAGTCTGAGTCTGACACAAGATGATGCTGAAGATGAAGCAAAAATAGCCCTGGCTTTGGTAGCTACTGCTGAAAATGAACGAGATTCATCTGATGCTGAGTCAAGTACAGACTCTGAAACTGAAACTGAGGTATATTCTAAACTCACTAGATTTGAATTGATTGATTCTCTCAAGGAACTTCTTGGTCATTATGAAAACCAATCCACTGAGTTGAGGAGAGTTAAGCAACGATACATTAAGCTGCTAAAACTCCATGAATCAACTAAGAAGGAGATGAATGTTTTACAACAAGAGAATAATGATTTAAAAACAATGACTAAGAAAGGTGATAATAAACCTTTATCTGAGCAGGATGCTGCTCTTCAAGAGATTATTAACACAGGAATTGATAGAACCAAAGTTGCATCTATGATTTATAGCATCAATCAGAACAACAAGAAGGAAATTGGCTTCACAGGAGGAAACTCTAGTGAAGTAATTCTGAAACCTTGTTCTGATAACATCAAGGAGGGACTGAAAACTCACTTTGTGTCTGAATCTGGAAAAACTTCCCATTCAGAATCTTAATCTTTAAATTCAAAGGAAATGACTAAGTCAAAACCTGATAATCAAAAGACAAAGGTAACGAATGACTCTAAATCAAAAGCCTAGATTTTAGAGGAAGGAAGCTGTCTTTGCTAAGTCACATTCTAAGACTAAAGGTTCTGAACCCAAAGTCTGGAAGAAGACAGAACAAGATAATTTCAGACAGAAAACACAAATGAGACTCAGAACTCATAGGACTAACCCAAGAGGACCCATGAAGATATCGGTACCTAAGACAGAAATTGTTGATGTTGCAGATATGTCTAAAAGGAAACGAAAAGCAGAAGTCCTGGTATCTGGACAGTGGCTGCTCGCGACATATGACGGGAGAAAAGTCTATGTTCCTAACCCTAACCATGAAAGAGGGAGGAACTGTGGGATATGGAGGAAACCAAACTGGCAAAATCATTGGTATTGGAACAATTGGTAACTCCTTAGTCTCAATTAATAATGTGTGGTTGGTAGATGGACTAAGGCATAACCTACTTAGCATAAGTCAATTTTGTGATAATGGTTATGATGTCTTATTTAATAAGAACAACTACACAGTGATCAACAAAGATGATCAATCTGTAGTTTTTAAGGGAAAGAGAAAGAACAATGTATACAAGATTAATTTTTCAGAACCGACTGATCAGAAGGTATTTTGCCTTTTATCAATGAGTGATAAGAAATGGATGTGGCACAGAAGGTTGGGACATGCTAACTGGAGGTTAATCTCTAAACTTAGCAAGTTACAACTTGTCAGAGGCTTACCAGACATTGACTATCATTCAGATGCACTGTGTGGTGCATGTCAGAAGGGAAAAATTGTTAAAACTTCTTTTAATTCAAAAGACATTGTTTCTACCTCCAGACCCTTGGAACTACTCCATATTGATTTATTTGGACTAGTTAGTACTGCATCCTTATATGGAAGTAAATATGGATTGGTTATAGTTGATGATTATAGTAGATGGAGTTGGGTTAAGTTTCTTAAATCTAAAGATGACTCATATGATGTGTTTACCAAATTCTGCATTCAAGTCCAATCTGAAAAAGAGCTGGAAATTTTAAAAGTCAAGAGTGATCATGTGGGAGAATTTGAAAATGAGCCATTTGAAATATTTTGTGAAAAATTTAGAATTGTCCATGAATTCTCTTCTCCTAGAACTCCACAGCAAAATGGGGTTATAGAGAGAAAGAATAGGTCACAACAAGAAATGGCAAGAACCATGATTCATGAAAACAATCTGGCAAAACATTTTTGGGCAGAAGCAGTAAACACAGCATGTTATGTTCAGAACAGGATCTATATCAGACCCATACTGAATAAAACAGCATATGAACTCTTTAAAGGTAGGAAACCTAACATTTCTTACTTTCATCAGTTTGGATGTACATGTTACATCTTAAACAATAAAGTCTATCTGAAGAAATTGGATGCAAAGGCACAAAATGGAATCTTTTTAGGTTACTCTGAGAGGTCTAAGGCATACAGACTGTATAACTTAGAAACACTTTGTGTTGAAGAGTCTATGCATGTCAAATTTGATGACAAGGAGCCTGGAAGTAAAATTCCAGAGCAGAATGAAAGTATTGCAGGTTCAGAAGAGTTTGATGATTACTCAGAACCTGATCAGACTTCAGAGTTGAATGATGCTTCAGAAGCTGTAACAGCTTCTGATGTCCCAGTTGAAGAAGCTTCTGAAGAAGCTCAAGATGATTCACAGCAAGTTATCCAGTCCAGAAACTCATTCAAATACAAGTCTTCTCATCCTGAGGATCAAATCATTGGCAATAAAGAAAGTCCCAGAAGAACTAGATCACATTTTAGACTTGAAGAGTCTGCCTTGGGATTGTTGTCCATGATAGAACCTACAACAGTTGATGAAGCACTAGCTGATGATGGATGGATCTTAGCAATGCAAGATGAACTCAATCAATTCAAAATAAATGATGTATGGGATCTTGTACCTAAGCCTGAACACAAGAACATTATTGGAACCAAATGGGTGTTTAGGAACAAGCTAGTTGAACAGGGAGAAGTAATCAGAAACAAAGCCAGACTTGTTGCTCAAGGGTACAGCCAACAAGAAGGCATTGATTATACTGAAACTTTTGCTCCAGTTGCAAGATTGGAAGAAATCAGGTTACTTCTTTCCTACGTAGTAAATCACAACATAACTTTGTATCAAATGGACGTTAAAAGTGCATTTCTCAATGGCGTCATTTATGAAGAAGTGTTTGTGAAACAACCACCTGGTTTTGAGTATTTAAAACATCCTGACTACTTCTATAAGCTAAATGTCATACCCTCATTTTGGACCTAAAAATACTCATTCAAATTCCTCTGCTATTTTCTAATACTTTCAAATTCACCGTGTTTTCTACTGTGCTTCAACTGTATACGTTGCTATCTCTGTCTTTAAATTCACTTTACAATTTTTCCTGCATTTTATCTCAAATCTTTTGCATAAAATCTTACAAAAGGGTATTTCGGTCATTTCCCGTAATGGAACCCATTTTCAGTCCCTGTGTATGCCTCTGAGTCTTTTTCAACTTGTCTGTGCGAATTATTTGTCAAATTCTGTTTAAAAATCATCTTAGTCTGCATCTGAGTCAGTTTGGATCAGTCTGAGGCGTTTTGGCCCTAGGGGCATTTTAGTCTTTTCACATTATTTAATTTTTGGGCAGAGAGGTATTTTAAAATACCTCATTTTGGTAGTTTGTTCGTTTTAGTCCATTTTGTCGTTTTTAAATGTTGCACTTTACGTTGTTTTCAAATTTACATTTTTTACCAATTTTACTTTAACTTTTTTGCAGTTTAGTCCAAATTTTATTTTAATTGCAATTTAGTCCAAGATTTTACATTTTAATTGCAGAAGTGTCCAATTCCAATTTTCAAAACAGTCTAGTTTCAGTTTTTATTATTTTCAAAACAGTCCCAAATTTTCCAAAATTGCATGTTAGTCCTTTTTTCAGTTCAGTCCACAAGTGCCACGCAAGCTCAGTCCAGTCCACGTGTCACAAGGTCATTGGCTCGCAGGCACACATGGCAGGCTATAAATAGTACACAGTGTCAGAATCCACAAAAAGAGGCGCCACATCACAAACATAATTTTTCATTCTCTCTCTGATTCAGTTGGATCAAATTGCAACAAACTCAGAAATTGAAGAACAACAAAGAAAAACCCTAAATTCTCAGAACCAAAATTCGAGTGAATCCAAGGGAGTTTTCATTGATTCTCAGAGATTCAGAGCTGAATCATCATCATCGAATCCTCCTTTCTGCAATTCAAGCACAGAATTCGTCGCTGGAAGCAAGAATCCGTACGATCACAGAAAGAAGAAGTTGAGAAGAAGAGGGAAAGAATCTCAGAATCCAGAACCAGTGAAGAAGAAGAAAATTACCGATTTATTTTCGGATTCAAAGCCAGAAATCAACAAACAGAACCAGATTCAAAGAGTTCTTGAAATTTCAGTTCGAAATCTCCGAATAAAACACAGGTAACAATCAAAAACTAACCTCCTCATACTTGTCAATCACAACGAAGCTGAATCAATGCGAACTCATGAGATTTCGAACAAGTTTGGTTCAAAGCTGTGAAACCCTAACAAGATTTCTCAAAACCGTAAAGATTCAACGGTTTACACGGCGTGAGAAGCCGTTGTAAACCTGTGAACTTACGAAGATTTCACCAGAAAAGTTCAAAATCAAGAAATAGGACCAAAATTGTTCGAAATCTGTAAGAGAAAAGAAATCAAGATTCGTAACGATTCAGTGGATGCATGAAGTTTCCAGCCACGGATTCATGGTTAGAACAGTGAAATGAAGCTTTTGAATCATGATCCATGGCGTTCTGGGTTGGAAATTGAGAATTAGGGTTTAGGATTTCATACGAAGAAGAGAGAACGGCGGAGAGAAGAAGAGAAGAAAGAGAAACTGTCACAAGAATGAAGGAAAACGGGTGTAAAACCCTTTTATATATGTGTTTGGGTCGGGTTAACCCAAGCCTGACCCATTCTTCTCTCACTCTCAGCCGTTTGATTCAGATCCTGATGGATCTGGATCAATCCAACGCTCCTGGAGCGTTAGTTTGATCCGGATCCATCAGATCCGTGGGTTTGGGCCGTAGATCCATGGGCTTTAAGATTTTTGGTGCTTCTTTGATTTTTGTTGCCAATTACACCTTTCTCTCTCGCTGTTTGAACCTCTGGCATGCTATAATCTTATTGAATACTTTGGTAATTTTTTCTATGGGGTTCTTGGTATATCTTTGACTGTTTGATGATGATTTTTCATGTTAAGATTGTCATCGCGATTTTCGGGTGTCAAATCATTAATCGGATTTGAACCTTTCGATCATTGATGTCTCTATTTTTTTTGGGGAAGGTAAAATTGAGAAAAACCTTAGAAATCCTAAGTTCGGGGCTGATTTCATTACGGGAAGGTGTTAGGCACCCGCAATGGCTATAGTATCCTATAGGAACCGTTTTCTACGCTTTATGCTTATACTTTACTTTTATTGCTACTTGTAAAAAAACAATTGATTTTAAGAATGAGAGGGAGAAGATGGGGTTTTATTTTATTGGACTTGGAGAGATTTTGAGTCTCTTGCCTACATACCCTTTTAAGGGATCAAAATTCCATGTAGTTCTCTTCCAAAATATTTTTGTGAGTTTTGTTCAATTTTAGTTTTGAAAAACGGTTTTGAAGAAAAAGATAAGAGGCCGTAAAGGCTTGAGATTAGGAAACGAATGAGGTTGGTTAATTATTTACAAAAAGGTTAAAGTTGGAAATTAACACTAGTTTGGATTTTGATTAAGAAATAAAGGGAAAAAGTGAGGTTTTGACCTCATTTTGTTTGCAAAAGAATTTGAGTTATGTGAGGCTTTTTACAAAGAAGTTGTGAATTTTCCTAAGTTTCACGCTTCCTACACATACATCTAGCGGAAAGTCATGCAACGTGTGTGCGAGTGTCGGTGCGTGTGTCGGTGTACATCACCATAGTCCATAGTTCTTTACATCGGGTCCTATTTTACATTCTAAAGTCTTGCAAGAATTTAAAGAAAATAAACTAACCCTAAAACATTACATGAATTAATTGGAAATTGCATGAAGGAGTTAGAGAAAAGAGTGAATGGGATGAGATGCTTAGTATGCATGAAACATAGAGTAAAATGGTTAGTAAACAAGATGAAATAATAATGAAATGCTAATCCTAAACAAAATAGTAACTATCACAAAAATTGGCCTAAAATCACACTAAAAAAAAATTGCAACATATCACAAAATTAGCATCAAAATCCTAACTAAACAAGATTGCAAACATAGCTCACAATTAGCATCAAGAATCAAGTTCAACAAGGTTGTAAAATATCACAAAATCAACATCAAGAATCAAATTTAACAACACTGCAAAATATCACAAAATTAATATCAAGAATCAAATTTAACAAAAATTGAAAATATTGCTAAAACTATAACCAAAAATCAACTAACACAATTAAACATATGGCTAAAATCGTAAACAAAAATCAACTAACATGATTAAACATATTGCAAAAACCGTAAACAAAAAATCAACTAACACAATTAAACATATTGCAAAAATTGTAAACAAAAAAATCAACTAACACAATTAAATGAATTAGCACAAAATCAGAGGCAAGCTCATGATAAAATTAAACACCAAACATCAACATCACGTGACACATTCGGATCAAAAACTGCTCAAGAAAATTCACGGGAAACCGCACAAAATATACGAATTAAGCATGAAATTGACACATATTATTTCCATCAATTCTGAGCATGTGAAAATATCACTAATCAGCCAAAAACATATCAAGAACACATAATAAAAATTTTGGAATTTTTTGCAAGAAATTTGGCATGCATATGGGTTCAGGTAGCAGAAAATAGGAATAAAAATAGCAAAAACGCACAAGAACTGAAAAGAAAACCAAAGGCCCAAGCACTCAGCCCAATACCCACGCGGATCCGTGGATCCGGATCTCCAGAACGCATCAGGGGCGTTGGATTGATCCGGATCTAACGGGCTCTAGATCTAAAGGTCCAGGATACGGAGCGCTGGATCGGGTTCAACCCGCACCGATCTAGCGCGTCTATATAAAGGTTCAGGACCCGGTTCGCTCATTCTCTCAATCCGTTTCTCTTTCTTCTTCTTCTCTCTGGCGCCGTTCTCTCTTCTTGCAACCCTAACCCTAATTCACGAATCTTACCCAGAACTTCAAATTTCATGGCTTAAACGCTTTGTCTCGTGGTTCTGATCACGAATCCATCATTGGAACTCACGGATGGCCACGGAAACGATGTAGATCTTGAACTTTCATTCGTGGATTCCGAACCGTTTTGGTTCTGGTTTTGGCTCGAATCTTCTTCTGTATGTTTTCACCGGTCGATTCGTTGGTTTACAACGATGAATACACGTTGTAAACCTTGGAATTTTGAAGGTTTTTGAAAAATGTTAGGGTTTATGATTCCGAACCAAAACTTCTTGAATTCGTATTGATCTACATCGTTTCTGGACTCGTTGTTGTTCTTGAATCAAAGCAGAGAGGTAAGCTTGTGATTTTACCTGGTTTTATTTCGGAGATTTGATTTGGATCTTCAGAGATCCTTGAATTGATTCTGTTGTTGATTCTGAGGTTGAAATCCGGAAATTAAACCGTGGTCCTGCTTCCTCTTTCTTCTTGAATGGTTCGGAATTCGTGAATTTTCGTTTTTCTTCTCCTTTCTTTCACTGAACCGGTTCGGAACCTTTGGGATTCTTTCCCTCTTCTTCTCTGATGCGTCTCTGTGATCACGCTTGAGTTTGCTGCTCCTAGCGGTGAATTCGCGTTGGAATTGCAGGGAGAAATGGCTCAATGATGAAGATTCACCATTGTTGAATTTCTGAGAGCTTGAAATTCTTCTTCCTAACTGAATTCTGTTATGGTTTTTGATCTAACTGACATGAGAGAGAAAATTCTGATTCTGTTAGTGAGTTGGCACTGATGAATGGATCTGAGTTGTGAATTTCTGACACTGTGCGCCTTATATAGGCTGACATGTGGACTGTGGGCCAATGAGCTTCTGCCATGTGTACTGGGAACTGCCTGCGTGGCTTTTTTGGACTGAATTGGCTTTTTTTGACCTTGAGGACCAATCTGCAAATATGTAAAATATAGGGCCACTTTGCAAAATAATAAAAATGGGACTATTTTCAAAAGAGAAAAAACTTGACTGTTTCTTAAAAGAATTGGGACAAATTTGCAAAAAAACAAAATATTTGGACTGAAATGCAATTTTTAAAAGATTTGGACTAAAATGCAAAAAGTTAAAATTGGATAAAAAATGTAATTTTGAAAATAACGTAAAGTGAAACGTTTAAAATGGACAAAATGGACTAAAACAAACAAACTGCCAAAATGAGGTATTTTAAAATACCTCTCTGCCCAAAATTCAAATAATGTGAAAAGACTAAAATGCCCCTGGGGCAAAAACGACTCAGACTGACTCAGATGCAAATTAAGATGAATTTTGTGCAAATTTTGATTAAAGATTTATGCAGACCAGTTGAAAAGACTCAGGGACAAATTGCAGGGACAGAAAATGGGTTCCTTTGTAGGAAATGACCAAAATACCCTTTTGTATGATTTTATGCAAAAATTTAAAAGACTGAAGCAGTAATGTATGCAGTCGAAGTACAGTAGAAAACACAGTGAACTTAAAAGTTTTAGAAAATAGTAAAGGAAATTGAATGAGTATTTTTAGGTCCAAAATGAGGGTATGACAGCTGCCCCTATTTAAGTTTCTTCGTTTGGAGAGTCAAGAGACGAAGTCTTTGGCTTGACATGGCGAAGATACTTAAATATCGACATTTGCACTGATTTTGGGCGTAAAAATACGTTTGTAAATGTTATGTATGCCATGCAACATTTGTGTTATGAATGCAAGACAAACCGAGAATTGAATTTAACAAAATATGTCGTATCCATTGCGGGATTGGTAGACATTGACAGAATAGCAAACAGCAGAGTATGTCGTATCCATTGCGGGACTGGTTGACATTGACAGAATAGTAAAAGGAATATGTCATATCCATTGCGGGACTGGTTGACATTGGCAGAATAGCAGATAACAAGACTCACTGGGGAGACTCGAAAGCAAATTGACAGGTACAAGCTGTTCTTGGATACGAACTAGCCACTTGACCGAGGATATTGATAACAAAGGGCGCAAGCTGCTCTTGTATTTGAGCTGGTTACTTGGCTGGAAGAAAACATAGAAAGCACAAGCTGTTCTTGGAGATGAACTGGTTACTTGGCTGACGGGAAACAAAATAGAAAGCACGAGCTGTTCTTGGATCTGAACTGGTCACTCGGCGGATATCAAAAGGATAGGTACAAGCTGCTCTTGGATGCGAACTGGCCGCTTGACCGATAACAGAAACAAATTGACAGGCACAAGCTGTTCTTGGATGCGAACTAGCCACTTGGCCGTTAACAGAAACAAATTGTATTTGAAAAGGAATTGAATTTGATTGGCATAACTGCAGGAGCTTGAATTTGACAGGAATGTTGACAAGACTGTTGAATTTTGAAATTGACATGACAGTAGACGCTTGTTGTTAGCAGAAGAAATTTGAAATTGACACGACTGATTTTGATTGAGATTGACATAGGAATTGAGAATGCAGATGCGTATGAATAGCATAACAATTTTATTAAATGCATGAACATGTAAGATGCATGATTATGCATGTATGGATGCTCTGGAATGCATGACGATTGGCAATCTGTAGACACAATTTCGCAGAGGCAGACAAAACATTGGAATATTGGGCACGTAATGGCTCGCGCTCGGACACATATTTGCAAAAGCTCCTCTTCTGGGAATGCCGCCGTTTGAAGATACGTCGAGACCATCGTTGAAGGCAGGAAGCTGTAAAACAGTTCGAATGGTATTACTGCTTGTTGGAACAGTCACGTAAGTGCTTTCGACATCGCATCTGTGGTCAATGCTTTTGCATGTTTGTTGTCTTTTTTCATTTCATTTTTTCATCATCCCATTTTTGCCTGGATCGCCCTTTCGGGTTTTCGATCCACCGGGGAATAGTTTTTTCATGCCCCTGTTTTGCCTGAATTGCCTTTGAAGGTTGTCAATCCATCGGGGTGCTCATTTTTGCCTAAGCCGCCCTTTCGGGTTTTCGACTTAGCGAGCATATATTTTTTATATTCATGCTTTTCATTCTGTTTTTTCATTCTTGCCATTGACCACAGACCGTAACTGGGAGGAAGGCTTGCTAGCAACTTGAATTGGAATCGATATCAATGTAGATTTGTTCATGCATGTTCATTTGAATGTACCTAGCTGTTCAGGCTTGTTTTCAAAATACTTAAAAATTTGGTTTTCAAGAATGTTTATTCCGGACACATCATTATTAACATAGAAGAAATCTTTTGTACAAAACTTTGAAAATAGAATAGGAAATGAGTGCCAAACAAAAGCATAGGCTCAAATCAATGTATAAGGGTGACAGTCGGCCAAGAGCGCGACCCCACAGATTTACAAAGCTTGGAAAATGGTAATTTTATTGGTTGGTGGTACATTGAACACAGTAACTGCTACGACATCTGAAACTCTTGAATCCACAGGCGTCGGAACCTCGGATGAGAACAGTCAAACATCAATTGTAAAAGGAATCCCAAGGGGAGTAGTAACTTGCCAAATATAGTCAATTGTCTTTTTATTTCAATCTCATTTTTGCATGAACCGCCCTTTCGGGTTTTCGGCTCATCGAGACGCTCATTTTTGCCTGAGTTACAGGTAATCTCAGCGAGCTTTTTACATTTTTGTTTCTTGTCCCTTATTTTGCCTGGACCGCCCTTTCGGGTTTTCGATCCACCGGGAAGCGCATTTTTGCCTAGGCCGCCCTTTCGGGTTTTCGACCTACCACGCTGTTCTTTTCATATCTAGACAAAGTATTTTTTGACTATATCGGCATTCACAGGATTCGGGAGCTCTACACCATCCATGTGAGTGAGAATCAAAGCACCGCCAGAGAAAGCCTTCTTGACAACATAAGGTCCCTCATAGTTAGGCGTCCACTTGCCCCTTGGGTCGGGTAGCTGACTCATTTTTCTTTTCAACACAAGTTCACCTTCTTTGAACATCCGAGGACGGACTTTCTTGTCGAAAGCAGCTTTCATTCTTGTCTGATACATCCGACCATGAGCCAAAGCGTCCAATCGTCTTTCCTCAATCAAATTCAACTGGTCGTACCGACTCTGGCACCATTCAGCCTCAGACAACTTGGCTTCCATAATCACACGGAGAGACGGAATCTCCACTTCCAAAGGGAGGACAGCTTCCATACCGTATACAAGAGAAAAAGGCGTCGCCCCGGTTGAACTACGGACTGTAGTGCGGTAGCCGTGTAGAGCGTAGGGCAACATCTCATGCCATTCTTTGTACGTTGTTACCATCTTTTGCACAATCTTCTTAATATTCTTATTAGCGGCCTCAACTGCACCATTCATCTGAGGTCTGTAAGGAGAGGAGTTGTGGTGCTCAATCTTGAATTTCTCACATAAGGCCTGCACCATGTCATTGTTCAGGTTGGTACCGTTGTCAGTGATGATCTTGCTAGGGACGCCGTACCGACAGATGATATTGTTTTTGATGAACTTGACTACCACTTGCTTAGTCACGTTGGCATAGGATGCAGCTTCGACCCATTTGGTGAAATAATCGATTGCTACCAGGATAAAACGATGACCGTTTGAGGCTTTCGGTTCAATTCTTCCAATCACATCAATGCCCCACATAGAGAAAGGCCACGGAGAAGACATAACATTGAGGGCGTGCGGGGGCACGTGAATCTTATCAGCATATACTTGACATTTGTGGCACTTCCTGGCATATTGATAGCAGTCGCGCTCCATGGTAATCCAGTAGTAACCAGCTCTCAACAGCTTTCTTGACATGACATGCCCCGATGCGTGGGTCCCGAAGGTGCCATCGTGCACATCGTGCATTAACTGTTCTGCTTCACATTCATCCACACATCTTAACAACACCATATCGAAATTCCTCTTGTACAGGACATCACCATCCAACAGGAACTTGCTAGCCAACCTGCGCAACGTCTTCTTGTCTTTGTTGGAAGCACCTGGCGGATACTCACGGTTTTGCAAGAATTGTTTGATATCACAATACCAGGGCTTGTTGTCGACCTCGCCTGAATCCGTTTGTACAATTGCGTCACTGACAGTAAACACATGAGCGGGCCGGTCCAGGCGTTGTACCTTGATCATCGGCACGTGATTCCAATGGTTTACTTGAAGCATGGAAGATAAGGTAGCAAGAGCATCAGCCATTTGGTTCTCCTCTCGGGGGATATGGTGCAACTCGACCTTTGTGAAATACGTCAACAGACGCCTTGCATAATCCCGGTAAGGGATCAAATTAGCATGATGGGTTTCCCATTCTCCTTTTATCTGGTTGATGACTAATGCAGAGTCTCCATAGATGTCCAGACACTTAATTCTCATATCAATGGCTTCTTCAATTCCCAGAATGCATGCTTCATACTCGGCCACATTGTTGGTGCATTCAAACACAATCCGGGCTGTGAAGGGGATGTGGTGCCCCTGCGGAGCCACAATTACTGCGCCAATTCCTCGGCCATAGGCATTAACAGCACCATCAAAGACTAATCCCCACTTGCTATCGGGGTCCGGACCTTCACCGATCAGCGGTTCTTCACAATCTCTTGATTTTAGAAACATGACCTCTTCGTCGGGGAAATCGAACTTCAATGGTTGATAATCATCAAGTGGTTGGCAAGCCAGATGGTCAGCCAGAATACTCCCCCTGATGGCTTTCTGAGCTTTAAACACAATATCATACTCTGACAGTAACATTTGCCAACGTGCAATTTTTCCAGTAACAGCCGGTTTCTCAAAGATGTACTTGATTGGATCCATGCGGGATATCAACCAAGTCGTATGATTCATCAAGTAATGACGCAGGCGTTTGGCGGCCCAGGCCAAGGCACAACAGGTCTTCTCAAGCATCGTATACCGAGTCTCGCAATCGGTGAATTTCTTGCTCAAATAGTAGATCGCATGCTCTTTCTTTCCAGTCTCATCTTGCTGACCGAGCACACATCCCATAGACTCGCCCAATACCGACAAATACATGATCAATGGCCTTCCTTCCACCGGCGGAACGAGGATAGGAGGCTCTAGCAAATAACTCTTGATGTTGTCGAAGGCTTCTTGGCACTCATCATCCCATACTACCGGTTGATCCTTCCTGAGCAACTTGAAAATCGGCCTGCAGGTTGCAGTCATGTGGGATATAAATCTGGAAATGTAGTTCAAACGTCCGAGGAACCCTCTGACCTGCTTCTCAGTTTGCGGGGCCGGCATCTCGCGGATGGCTCGGACTTTGTCTGGATCTACTTCAATGCCCTTTTGGCTGACAATGAAGCCTAACAACTTCCCAGACCTAACACCGAATGTACACTTGTTTGGGTTCAGCCGGAGTTTGTACTTCCTCAACCTTTCAAACATTTTAGCCAAGTATTCGACGTGTTGTTCCTCATCGCTCGACTTGACAATCATGTCATCTACATACACTTCGACTTCCTTGTGAATCATGTCATGAAACAAAGTGGTCATCCCCCTTTGGTAAGTAGCACCAGCATTTATTAGACCGAACGGCATCGCTTTACAACAGAAAGTCCCCCATGGAGTGATGAACGATGTCTTCTCCCTGTCCTTAGGCGACATTTTGATTTGGTTATAGCCCGAGAAACCGTCCATGAAGGAGAACACCTTGCACTGGGCAGTATTGTCAACGAGCACATCAATGTGAGGCAGTGGAAAATTGTCTTTCAAGCTTGCTCTGTTCAAATCTCTGTAGTCAACACACATTCGAACCTTACCATCTTTCTTCGGCACCGGCACGATGTTAGCAACCCACTCGGGATACTCAACTGTCATGAGAAAACCCGCATCAATCTGTTTCTGCACTTCTGCTTTGATCTTCAGAGCCATGTCCGGCCGCGTCCGTCTCAACTTTTGCCTGACGGGAGGACAGTCTGGTTTAGTCGGTATCCGATGTTCCACAATCTGAGGATCCAAACCTGGCATGTCTTCATACGACCATGCAAAAATGTCTGAATACTCGCGGAGTAGCTGAAAGATCCTTTTCTTGACCCCTTCCTCCAATGCGGCACCGACTTTGATCTCTCTTTTATTATCCTCAGTACCCAAGTTGATTAGCTCGATCTCCTCCTGGTGAGGCCGAATGGTTTTCTCTTCTTGCTCAAGCAATCGGGCAATCTCATCTGGTATGTCATCATTGTCCTCATCTTCGGTCTCGAATACCGGGGATTCAACAGTTTGGAGAAGCATAGAATTACTGTGTTCAACGGGCTCATTGTGGTTCGATCTGCGTGACATGATTTGGATGATTTTTTTTAGAAAATGATTTTCATGCAGATCTTTAAAATTAATAAGAAAATGCAGACGTTTTGGTTTTTTCTGGCATTACCATTATTTCCAAGGGAAAAGCATTAAAGAAAGAAAAAGAGTCGTGAAAGAAACGACGTCTTTTATTGATAATGGTGATGTCGGAACAAACATGCCCTTTACAAAAGAGTCACTTCCACCTCGGGCAAGGCGGAAGGATTGTTATTTTGAAAATAAAGCCTAAACAGCAAGACATATTACTTAGAATCATGCACAAGTACAGGGAGGTTGATAACGTTCCAGTTCTTTGCAATGCCTCCCGGTATCACAAATGTGGGTCTGACCCCTCTTTCAGCAGCACCATCAAGAATTGCATTGGTAAATCCAGCACTACGGAATGTTCCAGTTGATACACCTGACGTCGGAGAGAAACCGAGACCCTCTTTGTGCTTGTTGTCCTGCAGCTGTATCAATTGGCCCCAACCAGCGGCCTGACCCTTCTGAACGGCCCTCTGCGCATCCTTAAATGAAGCCATGGCAGCACTAGCTCTCTTGGGCTCTTCACCTTCGATGGTCAAACCCTGGAATGCAGTTCCTTCGACAGACTTAGCTTCGATACAAGAGAAGGATGATAACTGACTGACCAGATAGGCTTCTTCTCCATGTACTGTCACAAGTTTACCATTCTTTACGAACTTTAGCTTCTGATGGAGGGTAGAAGTGACTGCCCCAGCTTCGTGTATCCACGGTCTCCCAAGCAGGCAACTGTAAGAGGCATCTATGTCCATAACCTGGAAGGTAATCATGAATGTTTCAGGACCAATAGTCATGGGGAGATCTACTTCTCCGAGCACGGTTTTACGGGAACCATCGAAAGCCTTGACTAAAAAGGTACTCCTCCTCAAGGGAACTCCTTGGCAACTCAACTGATCCAAAGTCGATTTAGGCATTACGTTCAGCGACGACCCAGTGTCCACCAGCACGTTGGACAACATATCTGTTTTGCAGTTCATGGAAATATGCAGTGCCAAGTTATGGCGCTTCCCTACCTCTGGAAGTTCATCTTCACCAAACCAAAGGTTACCGCAAGCGGTGATGTTAGCTACTATTCCGCCAAATTGGTCTTCTGTAACTTCGTGGTCAACATAAGCTTGTTCCAATACTTTCAATAACACGTTCCTGTGAGCCTCTGAACTGAGGAGTAGGGCCAAGATGGATATCTTCGAAGGAGTCTGTAGCAGTTGATCAACGATTTTATAATCGCTCTTCTTGATTATTCTCAAAATCTCATCCAGATTGGAATCATCAATGGGTTGGCCTGGACGGCTGGCACTTTCAACAACAGGAGGGATTGTCAATGGAGTAGTCTTATCAGCAGGAGTTGTAACTTGCACATCATCTTTCTTCTGAAACAAAAGTGGTCGGACTTTGCCGCTCCTCAAAGCTGTCACTCCAGCGATACTGCCTACCGTGCTTGAGGACACCAAAGGTACTTCTTTCCCGTTTTCCAACATAGTTGCACCGTACTTGTACGGGACGGCTTTTGTAGAAGTATATGGTACTGGACCCGGTAACCGTATGACCAACGGCTCAACATCCCTCTGGACGGGTGCGCTTCTGACTGGGGTATCATGGAAGATCGGCACTATCATACAAACATCACTGGTAGTCAAGTAGTTGTCATTCATCAGCCTTTGAATATCAGTCTGAACTATACTGCAGCCCATGGGGTTCTGAAGACATTCACAGCAGGTGGCGTGGTCGTGGCTGAACAAAGCAGCCCGGCATAGCTTGATGTGTAGTGGCACCAGGGGTGTAGCAACATTACGGACATTTAGACGAGGGATTTCTTCACAGACTTCGATCATATTCACAGCGGCATGGTTGGGGAGTGGATTGTCAAGTACATGTGGGACATTGTTTTCAAAGGACAGCTTTCCCTGGTCGATTAACTTCTTCACAATGTATTTCAGAGCGTAGCAACCTTCTACGTCATGACCTAGGGCGCCTTGGTGGAAATCACATCTGAGATCGGAGCGGAACCTGGGAGGCAATGGGTTCGGCGGAGGCTTGCCGGGCCTAGTGGTGCAATACCCCTTATGTAACAGAGTTGGGAGTAGTTCAGCATACGCCATTGGGATCGGCGGGAAAGATGGTCTAGATTGCGGACCTTGTTGTTGTTGTTGCGGTTGTTGAGCCAATGGTTGTTGTTGCATCTGTTGGGCGATGGCATTAACAGGGACCTGAGGCTGGCCCGGTAGTGGAGGGTATTGATGGTAGAACGGCGGATAGAACGGATGCTGGGCATACTGTAGGTACTGATACGGCTGAGGCAATTGTGTAGCATTGACAGGAGCGGCAGTGGCAGATTGATTGGTTCCGGCGGACACCATCCCAACCTCTGATTCCTTTTTCTTATGGTGACCGTTGCCGTACTTCTTCGGTGCATTCGAAGATTCGCCCTTCTCAAATACGATAATCCCTTCTCGGACGGCTTCCTCCAAGCGAGTACCCATAGTGACCATCTCAAAGAAGTTGCTTGGGGCAGCAATGATCATTCTCTCAACATAATCTTTCTTCAGGTTTTTCAAGAATGTTTGAGTCATTTCTTCCTCGTCCAAAGCGGGTGTGATACGGGCGGCTGCCCCTCTCCACCTCTGTGCGTATTCGCGAAAGCTTTCGTCCTTCTTCTGAGAAAGAGACCGGAGGAATTCTCTATTCGGCTTGAGCCTGGTGTTGAACCCATAGTGGTTCTTGAAAGCAGTAGCTAGATCATCAAAAGTGCGGATATCATCCTTGCTCAAACCGGTGTACCACTCCGCGGCGTCTTCCATTAGACTGTCCTGGAAGCAGTGGATCATAAGTGAATCATTGTCTGCATGATTAGCCATCTTCCGGACGTATTTGATAATATGGTTCTGGGGGCAAGTCAGCCCGTTGTAGCGGTCAAAATCCGGGACTTTAAATTTCTTGGGAACATCCACCCTTGGCACCAAACAAAGATCGTGGGTTCGGACGAGGTCACTGCTCCCACGGTTGGCCTTAATCTCGCGACGGAGTTCTCTGGCAAGTTCTTCCATTTTTTCTTCCATAGTTCCCAACACAGGGGTTTTTCCACGGTGATCATCAGCATTGGCGCCCTGAGGCGTAGGGTGCACAATCGGCACTGTGAAGACAGTTGACTGAGGCAGGGTAGTGTGAAGAGATGTGAAATCTGGTGGGGGTGTTTGACCAACATTAGCGGCAGCTGAAGTCGCGGTTCCTGAAACACCGGCTGCAGTATTGGGAGCAAAATAAGGTGGGAGCCCATACGGGAATCCTCTTGGCATGGTGAAACGGCTATCGAGAGTTGATATCGGAATTGCCTCAGTGGCCTCTGGAGCAGACGAGGCTGGCTGTTCTTGAGCGGCTAACAGAGCGGTCATGGCATCGAGAGTTTTGGCTAACTCTTCTCTCACGGAGGCTAGTTCAGTACGAAGCAGTGCATTCTCTTCTTCCATAGCTACTTGATTTCTCCTTCTGTACTGTCTGGTCTGATGTACTCTGGTAGGCTGATCAGTCCTTCGAGCACGAGCCACTTTTCACTCTGCGGCAGAAGAACCAGGAGGCAATGAGCACTTGGAAGTCTTTTGTGACCGATGAATGATGCATATGATGCATGATATGCGAATGCGGATGCAAAAATGACTCTTTTATTATCAAAGGGTTTTCTAGACAAATTAGAATTCTTTGTAAACATTTTTGGACTAACGAATTGTTTTGATACACTGAGCCAAGGGAGTAGGCTTCTGAAACATAAGCTGAACAAACAACAAAATAACAATCATATCATCCAGAACTAAGGAGTAACTGGGTAGTATTCGGAATCTGAGTCTGAAGCTGAACCACAATAACTGGCGAAGAAATCTCGACGACCTCTGACTCTCCTGGAGTCTCTCCTCAATAGATCATCCTTCTCCTCAAGCTCCTTCCTAACTCTGGCTAGTTCCTTCTTCAGCATTCGGTTCTCATGATCCTTCTGCTCGTCTCTGCCATCCAAAGTCATGATCAAGTTCTCAGCCTCACTGTAACGGGCTTTCCATGCTCGCTTCTCCTCACTCTCCATAGCTAGATGCTCCTGATACATCTCCTGAGTCGCGGGAAGCAACGGTAGAGGTCTAGACGGAGTAGATGCAGATACATGTCTCATAGCGGGGTAAGGCATGCCAATCTCCTCAGCTCGGTTTATCACCCACTGCGTATAGGCTTTATGAGCAATACCGGATCTCACACCCAAATGCTTCACATCTTTCCTTCGAACCTTAGACCAAGCATCTGTAAAAGCTTTCCTTTGTCCGGTGGGGGCATTGGAATAGTAAAAGAACTCCTGAGATGTAGCAAGGTTGATGGGCTTCGCTCTCATAGGAAAACCAAACTGCCTCATGGCTAACTCGGGATTGTAGTTGATTCCTCCCCGGGTACCGAGGAGAGGTACGTTGAGGAAATCCCCACAACCGATGATAATCTCCTTGACTCGAGCTGCTGGAGTGATCCAAACCACTTCATCGGGAGTAAGAGCCATAATCCGCTGTGAATAAGACCAATTCTCCGTGTTGGCATGGAAAGAACTCGGGAGGTGAGAAATAAACCATCTATAAAGAAGAGGTATGCAGCAGAGAATAAATCCACGACCTTTGAGAGTCCGATCATGAATGGCATGGTAGGTGTCAGCTAACAACGTAGGTACCGGATTCCTGGAATGGAAGATCTCAATAGCATTCATGTCCACAAAGTTGTCAAGATTTGGAAAAAGAACGAGCCCATAGATGAGTAATGCAAGAATAGCCTCCAGTGTGTCCTGACAAGTAGATTCAAGATTAGCCTGCTCAAATAAGTACTTCGAAGTGAACCCCTGAATGTGAGACTTCGTGATGAGATTCTTAGACACTTCGGAAGTCTTGAGATAAAGATCCTTAGCAATAACCAGAGGAGTAAGAGAAGGCCCCGGGCCTGTGAACGGTACCCTCTCAGCTATAGGTAGACCTAATAAACAAGAATATGCCTCAAGTGTAGGAACCAACTGAAAATCCAGGAAAGTGAAGCATCGGAAAACTGGGTCATAGAATTGCACCAGAGTGTGCACCAGCTTCTCTTCTACATTAGTCCGGAGAATACCAAGCAAACTACCGTATCGGAGACGAAACCCAGTCGGATTCTTAACTTTGAGTGCCAACTCCCTTAGGCTAGCCAAATCAATTTCTTTGAACTTGTAAGACTTAGTCCTCTTCATGCCTGATTACATTTGCAAAGAATTTTAGTTTGTCTATACCCTTTGATAAATGCATGTAGAAAATTTATGCATGAATGCATGTATGCATGATTTAAATAGTGGTGGGCTAAGGTAACAAGTGGACACGGTGTCCGGTAAAACTAAGGCTTTTGATAATAGTAACCAAGGTTCTACAAAGTTCCCAAACCACAACCTCTCTTGCGTATATCATGGTAAACAAAGCGACGCTTGTCCATGATTATCCGTAAGAAGGTTTAGTTTGGGTGTAGTATCGCGTGACGACTAAATTTCGAGACAACGCTCGGTTTAGCCACCGCACTACGTCCTAAGAAAGGCCAAGGATGGGTTTGGTAACTACGGTTCATAGCCTTCATCGGTCAATTGGAAGTAAAGTGCCTAAGCATGACAACACACGCCGACAACATCACCTCCAAAATGCCTCAGCTATGTGAGATTGATCGCGTAATCCAATGCACGAGGCAACCCCCGGAATGGATTGTCGATTATATCTCCCCTAATCTTAAGTTCACTCGGCCCGGGTATAGGGCTTTTGATATTCTCACCCCACACGTACACAAGAAAATTTTACATGTAACAAAAAAAGCAAAGTGTAAAATATAAAGCGTGAAAAAAAACTAGGCGTAGCCCTAACTATTCCCCAGTGAAGTCGCCATTTCTGTCATCGCGATTTTCGGGTGTCAAATCATTAATCGGATTTGAACCTTTCGATCATTGATGTCTCTATTTTTTTTGGGGAAGGTAAAATTGAGAAAAACCTTAGAAATCCTAAGTTCGGGGCTGATTTCATTACGGGAAGGTGTTAGGCACCCGCAATGGCTATAGTATCCTATAGGAACCGTTTTCTACGCTTTATGCTTATACTTTACTTTTATTGCTACTTGTAAAAAAACAATTGATTTTAAGAATGAGAGGGAGAAGATGGGGTTTTATTTTATTGGACTTGGAGAGATTTTGAGTCTCTTGCCTACATACCCTTTTAAGGGATCAAAATTCCATGTAGTTCTCTTCCAAAATATTTTTGTGAGTTTTGTTCAATTTTAGTTTTGAAAAACGGTTTTGAAGAAAAAGATAAGAGGCCGTAAAGGCTTGAGATTAGGAAACGAATGAGGTTGGTTAATTATTTACAAAAAGGTTAAAGTTGGAAATTAACACTAGTTTGGATTTTGATTAAGAAATAAAGGGAAAAAGTGAGGTTTTGACCTCATTTTGTTTGCAAAAGAATTTGAGTTATGTGAGGCTTTTTACAAAGAAGTTGTGAATTTTCCTAAGTTTCACGCTTCCTACACATACATCTAGCGGAAAGTCATGCAACGTGTGTGCGAGTGTCGGTGCGTGTGTCGGTGTACATCACCATAGTCCATAGTTCTTTACATCGGGTCCTATTTTACATTCTAAAGTCTTGCAAGAATTTAAAGAAAATAAACTAACCCTAAAACATTACATGAATTAATTGGAAATTGCATGAAGGAGTTAGAGAAAAGAGTGAATGGGATGAGATGCTTAGTATGCATGAAACATAGAGTAAAATGGTTAGTAAACAAGATGAAATAATAATGAAATGCTAATCCTAAACAAAATAGTAACTATCACAAAAATTGGCCTAAAATCACACTAAAAAAAATTGCAACATATCACAAAATTAGCATCAAAATCCTAACTAAACAAGATTGCAAACATAGCTCACAATTAGCATCAAGAATCAAGTTCAACAAGGTTGTAAAATATCACAAAATCAACATCAAGAATCAAATTTAACAACACTGCAAAATATCACAAAATTAATATCAAGAATCAAATTTAACAAAAATTGAAAATATTGCTAAAACTATAACCAAAAATCAACTAACACAATTAAACATATGGCTAAAATCGTAAACAAAAATCAACTAACATGATTAAACATATTGCAAAAACCGTAAACAAAAAATCAACTAACACAATTAAACATATTGCAAAAATTGTAAACAAAAAAATCAACTAACACAATTAAATGAATTAGCACAAAATCAGAGGCAAGCTCATGATAAAATTAAACACCAAACATCAACATCACGTGACACATTCGGATCAAAAACTGCTCAAGAAAATTCACGGGAAACCGCACAAAATATACGAATTAAGCATGAAATTGACACATATTATTTCCATCAATTCTGAGCATGTGAAAATATCACTAATCAGCCAAAAACATATCAAGAACACATAATAAAAATTTTGGAATTTTTTGCAAGAAATTTGGCATGCATATGGGTTCAGGTAGCAGAAAATAGGAATAAAAATAGCAAAAACGCACAAGAACTGAAAAGAAAACCAAAGGCCCAAGCACTCAGCCCAATACCCACGCGGATCCGTGGATCCGGATCTCCAGAACGCATCAGGGGCGTTGGATTGATCCGGATCTAACGGGCTCTAGATCTAAAGGTCCAGGATACGGAGCGCTGGATCGGGTTCAACCCGCACCGATCTAGCGCGTCTATATAAAGGTTCAGGACCCGGTTCGCTCATTCTCTCAATCCGTTTCTCTTTCTTCTTCTTCTCTCTGGCGCCGTTCTCTCTTCTTGCAACCCTAACCCTAATTCACGAATCTTACCCAGAACTTCAAATTTCATGGCTTAAACGCTTTGTCTCGTGGTTCTGATCACGAATCCATCATTGGAACTCACGGATGGCCACGGAAACGATGTAGATCTTGAACTTTCATTCGTGGATTCCGAACCGTTTTGGTTCTGGTTTTGGCTCGAATCTTCTTCTGTATGTTTTCACCGGTCGATTCGTTGGTTTACAACGATGAATACACGTTGTAAACCTTGGAATTTTGAAGGTTTTTGAAAAATGTTAGGGTTTATGATTCCGAACCAAAACTTCTTGAATTCGTATTGATCTACATCGTTTCTGGACTCGTTGTTGTTCTTGAATCAAAGCAGAGAGGTAAGCTTGTGATTTTACCTGGTTTTATTTCGGAGATTTGATTTGGATCTTCAGAGATCCTTGAATTGATTCTGTTGTTGATTCTGAGGTTGAAATCCGGAAATTAAACCGTGGTCCTGCTTCCTCTTTCTTCTTGAATGGTTCGGAATTCGTGAATTTTCGTTTTTCTTCTCCTTTCTTTCACTGAACCGGTTCGGAACCTTTGGGATTCTTTCCCTCTTCTTCTCTGATGCGTCTCTGTGATCACGCTTGAGTTTGCTGCTCCTAGCGGTGAATTCGCGTTGGAATTGCAGGGAGAAATGGCTCAATGATGAAGATTCACCATTGTTGAATTTCTGAGAGCTTGAAATTCTTCTTCCTAACTGAATTCTGTTATGGTTTTTGATCTAACTGACATGAGAGAGAAAATTCTGATTCTGTTAGTGAGTTGGCACTGATGAATGGATCTGAGTTGTGAATTTCTGACACTGTGCGCCTTATATAGGCTGACATGTGGACTGTGGGCCAATGAGCTTCTGCCATGTGTACTGGGAACTGCCTGCGTGGCTTTTTTGGACTGAATTGGCTTTTTTTGACCTTGAGGACCAATCTGCAAATATGTAAAATATAGGGCCACTTTGCAAAATAATAAAAATGGGACTATTTTCAAAAGAGAAAAAACTTGACTGTTTCTTAAAAGAATTGGGACAAATTTGCAAAAAAACAAAATATTTGGACTGAAATGCAATTTTTAAAAGATTTGGACTAAAATGCAAAAAGTTAAAATTGGATAAAAAATGTAATTTTGAAAATAACGTAAAGTGAAACGTTTAAAATGGACAAAATGGACTAAAACGAACAAACTGCCAAAATGAGGTATTTTAAAATACCTCTCTGCCCAAAATTCAAATAATGTGAAAAGACTAAAATGCCCCTGGGGCAAAAACGACTCAGACTGACTCAGATGCAAATTAAGATGAATTTTGTGCAAATTTTGATTAAAGATTTATGCAGACCAGTTGAAAAGACTCAGGGACAAATTGCAGGGACAGAAAATGGGTTCCTTTGTAGGAAATGACCAAAATACCCTTTTGTATGATTTTATGCAAAAATTTAAAAGACTGAAGCAGTAATGTATGCAGTCGAAGTACAGTAGAAAACACAGTGAACTTAAAAGTTTTAGAAAATAGTAAAGGAAATTGAATGAGTATTTTTAGGTCCAAAATGAGGGTATGACAAAGATTGATAAAAATGATAGGGGTAAATTTCCTTTTTGTTATTAATATGTTTCGGTGCTTTTTTGTGAATTTCTTTGTGTGATTTTTAGTTCAAATTCGTATCACATGATTCTAGTGTTGGACCTTTGATTCTATGATGATTACCTCTGTTTCTTGATAGATTCATTTAATCTTGACAAGTTTAATTTTCTTTTGTTTTAGTGCGTTATTCTCAATCTTGTTAAAACTTGAATTGTGTGATATTTTGCAATTTTGTTAAATTTGATTCTTGATACCAATTTTGTGATATTTTGCAACTATGTTTAATTTGGTTCTTGATGCCAATTTTGTGATATTTTGCAATCTTGTTTAGTTTGATTCTTGATACTAATTGTGTGATATTTTACAATTTTGTTAAATTTGATTCTTGATACCAATTTTGTGATATTTTGCAACTATGTTTAATTAGGTTCTTGATGCCAATTTTGTGATATTTTGCAATTTTGTTTAGTGTGATTTTATGTTAATTTTGTGATAGTTTACCATTTTGTTTAGGATTAGTGTTTCATTATTATTTCATCTTGTTTTACTAACCACTTTACTCTATGTTTCATGCATACTAAGCATCTCATCTCATCCCCATTTCTTCCTTTAACTCTTTCATGGAACGTTCAACTAATTCTCATGCAATGTTTAGGCAGTTTACTTTTCTTTAATTTCATGCAAGATCATAGAATGTAAATTAGGACCCGATGTAAAGGACTATGGACTATAATGATGTACACCGACACAAGCACCGACACGCACACACGTTGTATGTTTACCGCTAGGTGTATGTTTAGGAAGCGCGACACTTAGGAAAAAACTCATGCTTTCTTTCTCAAAAACTAACTCTTCACTCAAATATTTTCACAATAATGTTGGAGTCAAAACTCCATAATTTTCCTTTATTTTCTGAAGCAGAATCAAAATGAACACTAATTCTCAACTTTAACCGTTTTTGTAAATAAATTGGACTAACCTCACTTGTTTCCAAACCTCATGCCTTTACGGCCTCTCATCTTTTTCTTCAAAACTTTTTTTCAAAATTAAAATTGAACCAACCCACAAAAAATATTTTGGAAGAGAACTACATGGAATTTTGATCCCTTAAAAAGGTATGTAGGCAAGAGACTCAAAATCTCTCCAAGTCCAATAAAAACAAACACTCAAAATCCTCTTTCTCTCATTCTTAAAATCAACCCCTCTTTTTTACAAATAGCAATAAAAGCAAAGCGTATACGTAAAGCATAGCAAAACGGTTCCTATAGGATACTATAGTCACCGCGGGTGCCTAACACCTTCCCGTGGTGAAATCAGCCCCGAACTTAGAATTTCTAAGGTTTTCTCTCGATTTTACCTTTCCCAAAAAAAAATAGAGATATCAATGATTGAAAGGTTCAAATCTAAATCAATGATTTGACACCCGAAAATCGCGATAACACTAAAGAAATCTTTGTATGGTCTGAAACAAGCTCCTAGACCCTGGTATGACAGACTAAGCAATTTCTTGCTTAAAAATGATTTTAAAAGAGGACATGTTGACACAACACTATTCAAGAAGACTCTTGAGAAAGACATTCTAATTGTGAAAATTTATGTTGATGATATCATTTTTGGTTCAACTAATAGATCTCTCTGCAAGGAATTTTCTAAGATGATGCAGGAGGAGTTTGAAATAAGCATGATGGGAGAACTGAAGTTCTTTTTAGGAATTCAAATCAACCAATGCAAAGAAGGAGTGTATGTTCATCAGTCCAAATACACCAAGGAACTTCTGAAAAAGTTCAAGCTTGAAGACTGTAAAGAGATGAACACTCCAATCCATCCTACCTGCACTCTGAGCAAAGAAGATCAAGGATCTAAAGTTGACCAGAAGCTGTATCGAGGTATGATTGGTTCTCTGCTGTATCTCACTGCATCTAGACCTGATATCTTGTTCAGCGTATGCTTGTGTGCAAGGTTTCAGTCAGATCCTAGAGAATCTCACTTAACTGTTGTTAAAAGAATCTTTAGATATCTGAAGGGAACAACTAATCTTGGACTTCTGTATAAGAAATCTTCAAATTATAAGCTAGTTGGATTCTGTGATGCTGACTATGCTGGTGATAGGATTGAAAGAAAATCAACCAGTGGAAATTGTCAATTTCTTGGTAAGAATCTGATATCCTGGGCCAGTAAGAGACAAGCAACTATTGTTTTGTCAACAGCAGAAGCAGAATACATCTCAGCTGCTAGTTGTTGTACACAACTGCTCTGGATGAAACATCAGTTAGAAGACTATCAAATAACGGAAAACTGTATTCCAATTTATTGTGATAACACAGCTGCTATTTGTTTGTCTAAGAATCCAATTCTTCATTCAAGAGCCAAGCACATTGAAATTAAACATCATTTTATCAGAGACTATGTTCAAAAGGGAGTTTTAGATATTCAATTCATTGATATTGATCATCAATGGGTTGATATCTTTACTAAACCCTTAACTGTTGAAAGATTCAATTTTATAAAGAAAAATTTGAACATGCATTTTGTCTCTGAGTAATGCTTGCCTCTGAATCAAAAATCAGACTCTGAAAATTATCAGAAGCTGATGGAGTATCAGACTCTCCTTGGAGAATTTGAAGAGACTCAGCCTCTGAAAATCTTCAGACTCTGAGAAGGAATCTTTTGACTCTGATAGTACACAGAAGTGGAAAAGGTTAAAGTTAATTTCGTAGACTTCTGACATGGTCTATCTGCCTTAGGAAGCAACTCTTTTAGGGCAATGATGGTTATTCTCTTTAACAAATATTCTCGCTCCCCTGCTATGTCATTAATGTTTGTGTCTGGTTGCCCCCTCTGATATGTGAAAAGTTGTTTTCAGAAATCACTATAAATACCAAACACACACTATTCACTCACTTTCCTACACTTTCAAATCTTTGAGCAGTAACTTTAGAAAATCAGATTTTCTCTCTTTTCTCACATTAGAAACCCTAAACCTTTATCTTCAACTACTTCTGATGGCTACTTCAACAAGCGGTTCAAGCATGCAACACGCCACAGGATCAAACTACTCCATCAAACCTTTAACGATGTCGATTCCGATTGATTCATTGGATGTTCAGAATGAATCACCGGTGGACTTCGCATCACTTAAAAGAAACGGGGTGGATATAGAAGCGTTGATTTCTACTCAGAAGATGTTTGATTACTTTCATATGTTAAATGGACCAACATATGTAAATCTGGTAAAGGAATTCTGGATAAGGGCTGAAGTATGTGACGTAGAATATGCTAAGTCACAAGAAAGTCAAGCTGTTTCAAGAAACCCTAGTCTGAAAGGAAAATCAAGAGAAGAGATGGGTCTTGAACCTTTCAACTGTTTTGAAATCAAATCTGCAGTGATGGGTATTCCAATATCTATCACAGAAGGAGTGATTGAAAAAGCTTGCAGAATGGTTCCTGAAGGAAGATTCCTATGGAATGTTAGCAAGAAGGATGCTTTGTTGGAAAGCTACACCAACTTGCTGTTGAAAGGAAATCCAGCAACCAAGTTGGTGGACATGGATGTTAAGTACAGGATACTTCTGAAGATTGTCAATGAATGTTTCTTTCAGAAGGGAGGAGGTGCTGATAAACCCAGTCTGGACCACAAGTTGGCGTTGTATTTCTTGGCTGCATATCAAGCTATTAATCTTCCAAGATATCTCATGCATCATCTGTGTTGGGCTATCAAAGAAGGAACTAAAGGAAAAAGGAAGCAAGTTCCCTGTGCAAGACTGCTTTATGAAATCTTCTGTCAAGGAGGAGTACTGAAGACTCTGGACAAGTTCAACCTTGTGTCTGACAGAGTTCTTGGAATTGCCACTGGAAGGATGATAAATGGCAAAACCTTGCATCATATGAAGATCATCAAGAAAGTCACTACTAGTGAGAAGAACCTGAAAGAATCTTCAGCACCATCAAAACCTTTGAGGGATTTTCCTTCTATTTTAAAAGAAGATAATCATGAAGCTCTGACTGGCTACTTAGCTGCATTTGCCAAGGAATCTAAAGATGCTTCTCAAAAAGCTGATGTTGCTTTGGCCAGAAAGCAAAAAGCTGCCAAGTCTGAAGCAACCAACTACGACACTGTGGCTGCTCCTAATAGGAAAAGAGGAAAAGGTGATTCTACAATCACCATGGAAGCAGCTAAATTAGCTCTGGAAGAAATAGAAGCTAGAGAAGAAGCTGGAGAGGAAAGGCCAATCAAAAGGCAAGCTGGAGATGTAATTTACAGTCCAATGTTCACAGTGACTCCTGAGATGGAGAAAAGGTGTCAAGAATATACTGATAATTTGATGGCAGATAAGAAAAGGAAGGCAGCTCACTATTGATGAGCAAAACCGCAAGTGCACGGTTCTACCGATGTAGTAATAAAAGATATCGTTCCGACAGGGAGTTATGAATTTAATTAACTTTTAATAATGATTAGAAGATAATAGAAATAATAAAGTTTGGATAGAAAATAATAAAAATAAATAGCAATAATAAAAAGTGTCTTGGGATTATTGGTTCGTCATAATAACAAACCCTCCACAAACCGAAGCTTTAACCTTAAAACCTTATGATAGACCTAGTTTCGTATGAACGGTTTCCCTTTAGCCCCTTACTTTTCCTCTCAGTCCAGTAAGAGTTTACTCCTAGCAATTAATCCTATTTCGCTGAATTAATTACTAGGAGATGCATTAAGGCTGTGAAACTACTTCGTCCCAAGATTGCAAAGACTATTTCACTGCCTTTGCAATCTTTGTCTAATATTCACTTATTCCAACATCTCATCGCAGCTTTCGCTTGTAGATTTGACGTTTGGGATAATGGATTAATAATTATCATAACCTCAGCTTTCGCTTGTTGGTAGTTGATAATGATTAATCCATGTTTAATCGGTGAATTTAGATTAGAAACTAGATTACTTAAGAGTTTAAAGAAAAGGCTTGGTTTGCTTTGGATTACGTCATTAGACTATCCAACAATCCCAAGACAAGAGAAGTCTACTCACTCATGATCATAGTAGACAAGGGGAAGAAGAGAGAAGACATAAAGTAAATAAAATAAAGGGAAATTATTATTAGAAAACAACTGTCACTATTGTATTCCAAGAATAAGATAAATATTTGTGATGGAAGGCTCCTCTATTTATAGCTTACAATTGACTTAAAACCTAAGCAACTATAATACTAGAGTGCTCCACAAGAAACTGTGGGCCTAAACCTAAACAGAGTAGCTTGCACAAGAAGCAGAAGCAGGAAAAGTGAATCCTGAGAGGTGGCACGGGCCGTGCCAAGCTTCTGACTTGGGGAGACTTATTTTTGGCTCCGAATCTTCGTATTCTTGCTCCAAATCAGCTCCGAATCCCTTTCTTCTGCTCCAAGGCTCTTTCCATCCAATATTCGTCCCTGAAATATAATAGATTGCATTCTAAAGTAAAATAGTTCTAAGAAAGGAAATAACAATAATATAAAATAAACTTAAATCTAAATATAACGAGACAAAATATTATATAAAATAAACTTAGATCTAAATAAAACTGAATATTATATAAAATAAACCTAGATCTAGCTAAAACAAGACTGAATATCATATAAAGTAAACTAATCACTAATTCATCTAAATGACTTAAAAAGGAAATAATAATAAACTTAAATTCAAACAAATAAGATTAAATTCTATATTAAATAAACTACTTTATTGACTCATCAAGTATAAGTTGGAAAGGGATGAACAACTTAAAGCAATGGGTCTTGAAAACTGTGATCAATTCTTTGTTGAAAAGATTGCTGAAGTTCAGGAGATTGCTAGTAAAGTGGAGGAAGAAGCTGTGAAGGGAGCTAAGAAGGTTCTGGAAAAGGCTCAAGGAACACCAGAAGCTGGTGCTTCAGGCTCTGTTCCAAAGGCGGCTGTTTCAGAAGCTGCTGTTTCAGAAGCTGTTGTTTCAGAAGCTGCTGTTTCAGAGGTTGCTGCCTCAGAAGCTACTCAATCTGCAAAGGTAAATCAGATTCGAGACCCCCATATCACTATCTCACCTTCATCATCAACAGACTCTGACTTAGATAACATACCTCTAAGTCAGAAATACAAATTATCCAAACCTTCACCAAAATCCAAACGTACTCCAAAATCCAAAACTTCATCAAAACCGAAACTCTCTCCCAAAACCAAACCATTCAAACCTGTATATCCTGATATACTTAAGAGTATAGGGGAGTTATATGAAAAGAGGATTGATATTTGCAACAGACTTCCTGCTGATCATCCTTTTCAACCCCCTATCATCAAACCTCTTAACATGATACCAGCAGGTGAAACCATTCCATCTTCATCAATCTCAAATCAATCACCAACCAGAGATAGTCCAAAAGTTGTTGGTTCAACAGCTGCTGCTGAAGAGCATGTAGGTACTAAAGAGCCATCAACTGCTGACCTATCTCACTCAGACTCACCCACTAAGAAACAACAACAACAAACAACATCTTCACCACATAACCAAATCTCTGAACAATTTGTGATTTCTAATCTAGAAAGTCACTATTCAGGAGAACTTCCTGAATACCAAAAACAAAAGGCATCTGAAAACCCCCCTCAAACAATCACAACCAAAACACAAGACAAAACCATTCCAGAATCTGTAATGGAGACAGTTGTTGAAAAGTCTGTCCAAGTGATAGAGTCTGAACCTTCTGTGTCTATTACAAATTCTGAACCAACCCAAAACTTGAAACCTGGTGCTTCTGACCAACCCTCATCTTCATCACAAATTCAGATCCTTCACCAACCACCTGTAAACATCCTGGAATCTGATTATCTTGAAGATCAACTGGTAGAAATTCATGAGGAAATGCATACTCTCGTACTCCTCAGAAGAACTCCTACTCTACCCGTTGCCTATGAGGATCAGTGGTCTTCTGTGAAGAGCAGAGCTTTTGATTTAATCAATGCAGTTGCCAAGAAGTGTTGTCACATTCAAGCTCATGCAATGAGGCGTCATCTGCACAATATGCACTCTTCTCAGCAACTCCCAAACAAGCTTCTGTACCTAACCAATGCACCTTTCTATGTTGAATCAGAATATGTCTCAAGGGAATCAAAAGTGTTCAAGATGCTGAAGCAAAAGGTGCTGAGGCAACAAGAGGAATCTAAGGCTAGGGAGGAATATCTCCTTCAGAGGTAGTTGGCTCTTGAAGAAACTGTTAAGAAGCAATCTGAAGATATCCAGCGCTTAATGGCTTTAATCCATCAGCAACAACCTCAACCCAACCCTTAGATTGCACACCTTATTTCTTTTGTCACGTGTTCTACTTATCATTGCTTCTGACATTATCTTTGTATTTTTTTGACTGTCTCTTCAATATATCAGTTTCTTCAGTTGCAGTGTTTATATCTTTGTCTTTACTTCTATCTATTTTTGTTCTTTTTGATTCCTGACAAAAGGGGGAGTAGTAGAAGTATTTAACAAAGAATCTGAGCCCAATTAAAAATAAAAATTCTAACAGTTTTTATTTTTTAGAATCTTATCTTATCTCATCTGAATATTACGAAATTATTGTTGATTATAAAATGAATTTAATTAACTTAGATAGGACTTAGGGGGAGCTTACAAACCTCACCTTAAAGAATATCAGACTCAGGGGGAGTCAGAGCTTACAAACCTCAGAACTCCTAAAGTCAACTTGTTAATTAAGTTAACAACAATTGATCTTTTTAAATACTTATGTTTGTCATCATCAAAAAGGGGGAGATTGTTGGAACAAAGGGTGTTTTACAATTATATCACTTAAGTTTTGATGATAACAAGGTATTAAAATTATCAATTGGATATGCTAAAAGTTTATTCAAGTGTACAGGACCATTATCAAAGGTTTATTCATAAGAGGTTCTGATTGAATGAATTAAAGAGCAAAGGAATTTTAAATTGAAGCTTGAAAAGCATCTGACTGAAAGCGCTCCTGGAAAAGATATCATCAAAAGCATAGTGCGTCTGAAGAAAGCGCTCCTGAAGATGACGTCATCAGAAGCTAGTTCTCCATAAGCAAGTTCATCAAAAGCCATTTCACCAGAGGCTGAAGAGCGTTGACAAAGTACTGTGTACGAATTGTACAACCACTAAGTCTGCGCATGCTTCTGCAACCACCATCTCTGCATTATGCCTCCTATACAAGACAAGAATAACAGCAATATTCGCAGACATTGTTCCTTTCGTTATTGGAATGGATTTGAAATTGTTTTTCATAGGACAATCTTCAAATCAAACAAAAGATCAATGGTTAAAAATCAAAGCTTCAGCCAAGACAAGTTGATGAGCTGGCTAGTTCCCAACGTCTCTCAAATCCTCTATAAATAGAGATGAAGACTTGAAGAACATATATAGATATATATACACGAACAAGGCTTGTGCTAAAAATTGTCATTCTCTCAAAGTCGAAAACATTGCGCATCAACAACTTAGATAATTCTTACAAAAGTTCATATCCTATAATTTCTAAGTGTCTAGAAAAACAGAGTCTGTTCTGTTCGTATTGTTTTGTGAATACCTCTGATTGTATATCAAGTATTTAAAACTCTTTTCAATTCTTTGTAATTGTTTAGAAAAGTCTCTTTCTTGTGTGATTGAGCAAAGGAGTCTCTTGGAGTTGTCCTTGAGCATAGAAGTCTCTTTATTGTGTGATTGAGCAAAGGAAGTCTCTTACTTGTGTGTTTGAGCAACTTGTAATTTGATATTACATTTTAGTAGAACTCTCCTTGGAAGTGCAAGGGGGACAGGACTACTTCCGGATTGTGGAAGGAACCTGTATAAATTGCTTGTGTTCTTCTTTTGTTTTCTGCATTCTTACTCTCTATCTGCTGCACCAAGACTCTGAACTCTATCAGACTCTGATCTTGAGAACAGTTGTTGTTTTTGTAAGAAAGAAAAGTTTTTGAAAACACAATTCAACCCCCCCTTCTTGTGTTTTTCCCACTTTCACATGCGACATCGTCCAAAGTCACAGTCATCTCCCCCATGGGCATGTGAAATGTGTTGGTCTCGGGATGCCATCTCTCGCATAGAGTCATCAGCAAAGCATGAGACATTGTGGCGTAGCCCAAGAACACCAAATCATGTAATCCGCTATCCCTAAGCGAATCTCAAAACCATCTCTGGTTGCTGTTTGGACATCTGAGACTCAATAGCTTTGCGCCATGATTAATCGGTTTCACAATTCGAGTCTTGTGGCACTGAAATAATTGAAAAATAAACACTATTAGGTTAAACAATGTAAACATTTAACTAATAAAAATAAAACTTAACAAATGCAAAAATAAAAATCATAGATTTAATTTGCCGCACATTTTTTTATTCTAAGACATAACACATGTAAAACATAAAAAAACACATAACAAACACAATTTAAATCATAGTTAAACATATCGAAAAAACACATATAAAATTTAAATCATAAAGAAAAGAATTAAAAAAAAACACAAATAAACGTTAAGATAATAGTTAAACATATCGAAAAAACACATATAAAATTTAATATAATAATTAAACAAACACACATATAAAGAAAATAATTAAACATATAAAAAAAACATTTAAAAAAATTACACTTGCGTTATCATAATTATACCAAAGTGGCAATGCCACATGACTGGCATAAGAGTGGAGCAGAGCTAGGGTCTCCGGTCCTCCAGGAAAGGGAGCCTCCTCAGGTAACACCTCCGGGGCAACCGCTGCAGAAATGTCATCAGCGTCTGGCTGTTGTTGCTGCTGCTCGGGCATATGCTGCTCATCATACCCACCATCAGTGACATCCTGATAATTCAGGTACACGTTGGTGGGATCAACCACCTGAGACTCTTCAGGCTGTGAAGGTTGAGCAGCCTCAGAAGCATGAGAACTACCTTCACCACCTGCCCTCCCTTTACCTCTACCTTTTCCCCTTTTTGGGATGTGCCCCCTTTCCCTCTCCTTCCGGTGGCTTTGAGTCATCGCACGTCTACCATCAATCATCTTAGATGGATCAATAGGGTTTTGCTCAGACATATCTACACAAACAATTAAAAAATATAAACATTCAATGTAATCATCATTTCAACATAAACAACATTCACATTTCAATAAACATAAACATATCTAAACCTAAAACCATTCAATATAATCATCATTTCAATAAAATTTATGTGCAACATTTCCATCATAACCTAAACATCATTCAATATAATTCTCATAACCTAAACTAACTAAATAATCAATAAAATTATCATTGAGACATTTTATCAAACACTTTGTGTGCAAAGTACCAAACATATTCAAATTATCTTCATTTGACACCATTCAAAACCACATTACCATTAAACATCATTTAAACAGCATATGCAACAACTACATTGATCTATAACATCTAAACAACACATGCAATCTACCAAAATATCAATTTCAACATCAAACCTAACCACATGCAAACTCTAATTTTTTTTAAAAATTAACCTAAACAAACTAACATTATGATTACAAAGATTAATGCAACTTACTTGTGCTAATTTGGGGGATGATTTGCTTGCAATTCGTGAAAATAACTTTGGTGAGAATTGGAGAGAAGTTGGAGAATTTTTGAAATTTTTTGCAAATGATACGTTCTGGTTTTGCAGTTGCTGTATAAACAAAAACTTCGGTAGTTAACTACCGAGGATTTCCTCGGCAGTTAACTGCCGCCGGTTTTCGCATTTCCTCGGTAGTTACCGAGGGGCAATTCGGTCATTTACTAGTGTTTTTCAACCTCCTTTTGAAGTGTGAACAACAATTTTCTAATAAATCATACAGTAGTTATTCTCATCAAATTAATTGAAATCTAAACAATCGTGTACTTATACCAAAAGAAAGAAAGAGAGAAAAAATCTAAACAATCTAAGGAATGATAATATCAACAAAATGGAGTCAATAGTCTAAAGGGTTCATATTTTGATACATCTTCAAGAGGGATGTAGAGAAAAGCCATATCCTCCCAAAAGTTCTTTTTATTATCATATATTGTTGAATAAAACGATCCATAAGTTTCATGCAACTAATATTAAGAGACAATGTAAGTATATTATTGAGAAAAAATGAGATAATGTATAGTTGATATAGACTCACATAAGCTCGTTATGTGCAACCAACTGATTGAATTTATATATATAAAATTATGAATCCTGCTCTTTCCCCAAATGGTTTCGCTCATTCCCAAGTGAAATGACCAAAATACCCCTGCACATGTTAACTCACGCTAGTGTAAATGACAACTGAGTTAACTCACGCTGTGTGACTTAAGTCACATTGAAATAAAACACACTAAAACCCAACGTGAGTTAACTCACGCTAGTGTAAATTTCATTTACTCTCAGCGTGAGTAACTCACGCTAGTGCAAAACTCAACGTGAGTTAACTCACGTGAATAAAAAAGTTGGAAATTGGGAACATCTATCAAATTGTAGAAGGAAGAAGCTATCTCTGCATCTGTTTAAAGGGAAACCAATGTGGTCACAGGCACAGCACCAAGTGGTGCTACTACAACCCACTGTTATATTATAGATTTTTGAAACTTCTCACAGCCACGATAGGATCCATTACATAGAAAAGCTTCTATATTATAAATGATATAACGAAAATTCATTTTAACATATTCAACCAATTTTTACAATAGAATTAGAATCAGACAACTCAATTTTGGACAAGCATCTATCACATAACATAATCGCATGGAAACCAAACCAACATATTTAAATCAAAATCAAGTAATTTTAAATAAACCTCACAAGCTTCTTCCTTCTACAATTTGATAGATGTCCCCAATTTCCAACTTTTTTATTCACGTGAGTTAACTCACGTTGAGTTTTACACTAGCGTGAGTTAACTCGTGCTGCGTGAGTTAACTTGCGCAGTTAACTCACGTTGTGCAAGTTAACTCACGCCAGAGCATTTTCGACATTTCACTTGAAAATGAGCGAAACCATTTGGAAAAAGAGCAGGATTCTAAAATTATTGTCATAAAGGAGAGGAATTCATAGTAAATGAATTTGGGCCATATACCTAAGGCCCAAAGTCCTTAGAACTGTACTATACAACTAGCTATGAAGGAAGAATCCTCCTCTTTCCCCAAACGTTTTCGCTCATTCTCAAGTGAAATGACCAAAATACTCTTACGCATGTTAACTCACGCTAGTGTAAATGACAACTAAGTTAACTAAAACATACTAAAACCCAACGTGAGTTAACTCACGCTGAAAAAAACACACTAAAAATTCAGCGCACGTTGGTTTTGTTTCTCTTAAATGACATCAGCCTGGTACAATCCAAGTGGGGTGTGGTCAAAGAGAAAGGCACATGTCATATGAATTAATGGAATAGAAAGGCACATGTCATATGATCACATTCACATGAATTAATGGAATAATATAATCCACATGATTAATTAATAATTAGATGAATTAATGCAATAGAAAGGCTCACGTTTTTATGTTATATATATGACATTAGAAAAAATAAAGAAAGACGAACCTATATATAGCCAAGTAATCAAACAATCAGTGTCAATGTTTCTATACAGATCGTAGACATTCTCACTTTCACGAAATCTAAAAAATAAGTACAATAGCATGGACAAGCCAACTCTATGAAAAAGAGAAAAACAAAATTAGCGTGAGTTAACTCACGTGAATTTTAAGTGTATTTTTTTTAATGTGAGTTAACTTACGCTAGATTTTAGTGTGTTTTTTTTCAATGAGAGTTAACATGTATAGAGGTATTTTGGTCTTTTTATTTAGAAATGAGCGAAATTTTTTGGGGAAAGAGCAGAATTCATGAAGGAAATAAAAGAACAAAACTCTAGAAAAGTAAGAAGATGTGAAATGCAGAATTGATCAACATCATAAAGAGGAAGTCTTGTGTGCTCATCCTCTTATCTACAGACTTGCTTTCATTCCCAATGAAGTTTTTCCAGCTATGCAATGGATTTGAGCTTCCATCTTCGGTTCATCAATTTATGACTTATTTTCTTGTCCAATAGAATCAATGTAACAGTGATGAAACATCTTCAACCCTCCCTCCGGTATAACCATGTTTCCTCATTCTTAATGCAAATGGGTGCTCATCACCCAACACCTGTAAAAACACATTGGTTTATTTTAGAAACATTGACCTTAAAAACTATGACCTTAAAATAAAACGTTAAATATGTCATTCATCCTTGCAATTAGGGATCGCTCAAAAATTCGTCGCTGTATTCCTTAATCATTGCTTTTTAGCCTTACATTCTTTAATCATTTAAAATTTCGTCCTTTGACCAACTTAATCACTGCCACGTCATTGATTAGCTGACATGGCAGTTCTGATTGATTCATATGCACGTGAATGGACAAAAATACCCCTGGACTGATCAAACAAATGCAAAAAGACCAAAGTACCCCTTGACTTTATCTTCTTCCTTTCACAATCATGCATTCCATTCAATCCTTCTTCGTCACTTCTTCTTCTTCTTCAGATTTTGTTAATTAGTTTTAATTAACAACCATTTTTTCATTGCACCAACCGAACCCACCTTCAACAAATAAACTAATTCATCATCTTTTTCCTTTGTACCATATAACCGAACCCTATAACTTCCCTCAAACTCCAACTCTTTTTCCTCCAATTTCACCATCACATAAACCTCTCCCATCAATCACCCACAACCACCCTCCAACGTTATCTTTTTCATTTTTTGACAGATCCGGGTTTAATATTCTGAATTTGAATTTCTGGATGTGATGAAGAATTGAAGATTGATGAAGATTGAACCGAAGAGGGGTGCAAATTTAGGGTATTCAATGATGTTGTGACCCAATTGAATGGAATTGAAGAAATAAAGGGAATTGGGTTTACGTATAAGGGTTAGAATTTTGTGGGGAGGATGTTGTTATTGTGTGATGAATTTTTTTTTAATAATTTTCTGAGTTTTTTATATGAAGATCTGAAGAACATGATGAAGATTGGTGAATTGGGGAAGAGATGGGGTTTTAATTTTGGAGCTCTTGAGATGTGGAATGTTGCGAGCAGTGTTGTTGCTGTTTCCGAGTTTCAAGTGGGAAAGAAGAAAAAGAATGAAGCAGGGAGATTGATGATTTCTCAGAGAAGAAAAAAATGAATCAGATTTCACAGAGAGCGTTGGTGGTGGTGATTAAGAAATCAGTGGTGTTGGCGTTGGTGGTGGTGGTGGAAGAGAAGGAAGAGAGGGAAGAAGAACGAGTGAGATGAAGAAAGGGAAGAAAGAAGTGCTGGCTAAAGAAGATGAAATCAAGGGCATTTTCGTTCTTTCACGTTTGTTTGTGAAATCAAACTAGGATTAACTAATATAAAGACGAATTTTTAAACGACCCCTAATTGCAAAGACGAATAACATATTTAACCTTAAAATAAATAAAAGAGTTTCTTTTCCCACCCTTTTATACTCGTTCTTATCATTATTATAAGAGAGTTTATTTTTCACCCTTTTCACCAATTGAGATAATGAAATTCAAAATATTGTAGGGTATTTTTAATGTTTCTACACTATCCATATTATATAACCCAGAATATTATAGGACGTACGAAAAACCAAAAACATAGAGAAAACATTCTCTTATCATAAAGCATGTTTCAATTCATAGGAACATGATCTAACCTTTGATCTATTAATTGCTTTATGGTCCGACAATGTCTTTGTTGTCTTACAATCGATATGAAGTTGCATCTTGACTTCTCCAACTTTTTTTTTTTTAAATAATCTTGACTTGTCCAACTTGTGACTTATCTTCAAGTCCAACAGAATCAATATAGCAATTATGCAATACCATAAGGTCTCCGGTAGAAACATGTTGGCCTCGTTACTAAAGAAAATCGATCCATACCAACCAACATCTATAAAAGAAAATTGGTTTATTTTATAACTATTAAATTGTTATGAATATTATAAGTGGATATCCATATAACAAATAGGTTAATGGACCATGCTACTAGACTATTGAGCTTAATCCATAAGCTAATCTATTTTCATATAAATAGAGTTCATTTGTAACATTATGTAGTACAACAATGAATAAGAATATTTCTCTCTATTCTCTCTTCTTCTCCTTCTCTCTATTCTTGTTATTATTCTATGAGTTTCATAACACGTTGTCAGCACGCCCTAACCGGTATAATCTATTTCACTATTTCATAGTTTTTTAGCAATTTAGTTTACTGTATATACGTGATTCCGTATGATCTTTTGAAATTGGTTTTTTTTTTTTTTTACCTTTTTGATTTGGTATTCGATTGTGATAATAATAATCATGTTGATACCTATGTGCTTGTTTATTGTTCTTATTTTCTTAATCTATTATTTGTGTTTGTTTTCTTATCATAGTTCTTGTTTGCTTAAAAAAACAAATCAAATCAACTTTTTAATGAATTCTCGAAGAATTCAACAATGATGAAGTCCTGTGATGAATAATTTTTTTTTTAAGGATGGCACAATTAGTGTTTATTTATCCCATATGCATTCATGAAAAATTGCGTATCGATTGTTCTCGTATCATAAAAAAAATAAAGAACAATTAAAGAGATCTATTATGTAGTTTTGGAAGAATTCAATATTATTCTTTGTGAATTCTTGAAGAATTCAAAGTATGGTTTATGAAGAACTTGATATTATTCTCCGTAAATCGCTAAAGAATTAAAAAAAAAAATGTTAATCCCTGAAGGATTGTATAGAAAATTGATTTTATTGTTTAAATGTGTTTCATAGTTCCTGAAGAACTTAAAAAAAACTCTTATTCTATTTGGATTCATGAAGAATTAAGTAATAATACATCTTGAAGTATTATATAAATGATCTATTATACCTATGGTTCCCGAAGAACATGAAATTTTCATTCTCCGTAAATTCCCGAAGAATTATATTCAATATTGATGATCCACCATTGATTCTAAATCAAGTCACGTAAAAGCAGTATCTTAATTTAGATCAGTGTAACAAAATCTGCTTAATTCAAGCAAAAGGGGTGTACAGTTCACAAATCAAGCAAATTATGGTATATTAGCCTATTATTTCTCATGTGAGGCATCAATTTGTGAAAAAGAATTAGTCAAGAGTTTTATATAAATCAATCATGTTTGCTTTAATGAAATTGAATGGTTACATTTTAAGTATTGAATAGTATTTATTATTTAATTAATTAATACTCATAAGTATGTTGGTGTTTTTTTAAAAGAAAGTATGTTGGTGTCGTATATTTTGATTTTAGCTTGATGCATATTCCGATTGTACCTTAACCCTTTTTAATTAGTTAAGGAATTTTCTTGTTCGGCAAATTTGTTTTGTTTTAAAAATTGAATGTTTTAATTTTCTCTAGAAATATCGATTCAATTTGGAACGTCTTATACAAATCTAAATAATGGTTTGTCAATCTTTCCTTAACAAATCTGATTTTTTATCTTCATATGTGTATATAAATGTATTAATTTGATTGTAAGTTCCTGAAGAATTATACCTATACATTTATGAATATATGTGATTGAGTTCTTGAAGAACTATACATTTAAACATGATCACAATTTATAAGGTCTATTTATTGACATAAAAAAAAAAAAAATCATGAAGGTTAGATGGTGTGTTCTTGAAGAACCATACATTTAGCTCATGACAAAAATTTATAAGATCCATTTGATATTTATAAGATCCATTTGATCTTCGCATTAATCCGAAGATGGATAAGAGACAGTATGTTAATTTAAATACCACTCAAATATGCTCGTGAAGCAGCAAAATTGAGAAAACATCTACAAGAATATTTTTGAAATATTGATTATATTTATACTTGAGAAAGGATTGATTATTGATTAAAATAGTGAAGTCATATCATAAATTGTATGTCATTTCTAGAAGTAAATGATATTTGTTTTATATAACCAACACGGTTTTGGTAAATATTACTATTGATATAATATATGCAAAGTCATAAAGTTCTACGAGCGAGTATGAATTTAGACGAGTTGAAAAATTAGTATTTGATCAAAAATTTATTTTATTTCATTATTTGATCGAAGAATTTTTATGAGGTAATATTTTAAACTTCTACTATATGCTTTGTTATCTTTTACAATCTTGTAAGAGTGTTTTCTTATGCTACGAACAAATATATATGATTATAATTTTATTCTTTCTTATTCCGCAATATTTTTGTCTCAGGAAATATTATACGGAAAATATGCATACATTATTATCAAATAAATTTATTTAGTTTTGTTCTTACATGAATATATCTTATTGACAATTTGTGTTGTCTAATTACTCACTTGAGAAATGTGTATGATTTATACAGTTTTGGTTGTTTGGAGAAATTTTGTGTTTATCTCTTTTTTCTTATCTTTGGTATTGAAAAAAAAAATGAAGGTTTTAGAATATTTATGAGTAAATTACTCTCCCCTTCCCTCAAAGATACTTGAATTACATTTCCCTCCCCTCTTATGTTAAAATATACACTCCCCTCCCCTCTTATTCAAAATATATTAGAAAATATTTCACTCCCCTCTCCTAAGAGAAGCTTAAATTACATTCCCCTCCCCTCTTATGTTAAAATCTACACTTTAATCCCTCAATATTTTTTTTATTTCTAATAATCTAGCAAAAAAATAATAATCTAACACACTTTAGAAAAAAAAATAGTATTGCGGGTCTATTTTAATATAATCAAAATTTGAATACATATTTTTCTTTATTTTTTATTCACAATTTCATTATCATATAGTTTTAAACCATAATACAAAATATGAAACAACCCAAAATAAAATAAAAATATATGAAAAATTACTAAATACAATAAAACATGGTTATTTAAAAGTCAGTTTTATACTATAAAATATGAAATTAATAGCAAAATATTTAAATTTAATTATCATTGATATTTAAATTATAAAGAAATGAATTTATTTTTCTTAAACGGTGGTTCAAAATTACTATATATCATAAAAATATTTATTTAAGTTATAATAGATTAAAGTATAGTGCATATTTAATTATTAAGGGAGAAGATTGTAATTCAAGCATCTTATAGGGGAGGGGAGTATACATTTTTCTTTTCAAGGGAGGGAAGTGTATATTTAAACATAAGAGGGGAGAGGAGTGTAATTCAAATATCTTTGAGGAGAGGGGAGTGTAATTTACTCTTAAATTAAAGACTTATAGCAACCAAATCAATTAATAGAGATTTTCTGATTTAAGAATTCAATATAAAACCATATCCTGATGGATTCTTCATGCTAAATATAGTATTAGCTAGCGACAAAAACTAAAAGCTTTCTAGAATGTGACTGATATTTCCACATTCATATTTTTTTGTTTTTTGAGTAAATTACACTCCCCTCCCCTCAAAGATGTTTGAAATACACTCCCCTCCCCTCTTATGTTAAAATATACAATTTCCTCCCTTGAAAAATAAAATTTACACTCCCCTCCCTTATAAGATGCTTGAATTACAACCCCCTCCCTTGATAATTAAATATACATTACACTTTAATCTATTTTAACATAAATAAATATTTTTATGATATATATTAATTTTAAACCACCCTTTAAGAAAAATTAATTCATATCTTTATAATTTAAATGTTAATGATAATTAAATTTAAATATTTTGCTATTGATTTTATAATTTAGAGTTTAAAATTAACTTTTAAATAACCATGGTTTATTGTCGTTAGTAATTTTTCACATATTTTAATTTTATTTTGGCTTGTTTCATATTTTATAATAGGGTTTAAAACTACATGTTAATGAAATTGTGAATAAAAAATAGCAAAAAAATATGTATTCAATTTTTTATTATGTTAAAATAGACCTGCAATACTGTTATTTTCGAAGTGTATTAGATTATTATTTTTTTGCTAGATTATTAAAAATAAAAAAATATATATTGAGGGAGTAAAGTGTAGATTTTAACATAAGAGGGGAGGGGAATGTAATTCAAGCTTTTCTTAGGGGAGGGAAATGTATTTTTCTCTAATATGTTTTGAATAAGAGGGGAGGGGAATGTATATTTTAACATAAGAGGGGAGGGGAGTGTAATTCAAGCATCTTTGAGGGGAGGGGAGTGTAATTTACTCAATATTTATTGCATAACTTCACTTGGATATAATTTTTTTGTTGTTCATTATTGTTTCAAATGGATTAGAACAAATCATTCATATATTATTGATTAAATATCTCTATATTACGAGATATACCTTGGAGAAAATAAGTTTTGAGGAAAAGTTTTTTTTTTTTTTTTATTTGTATTGCACTTATATTAGTGCAATGAAAACATATATTATTGTAAACCAGAAGTTTACATATTAAGTTTGTCGTTGATAAGACCAGTTGGGTTATCCCGTGTTGCGTCATTTTTCGGAGATCAAGTCATTTTTCGGAGATCAAGGCTATTTGATTAGCTTTTGACTCACTGATTTATTTCACGACTTTTGATTTGAAAATATTTATTTAAAGGTGGGGTCCGGGGGTTGGTTATATTTAGGGAAGGTATTAACACCCTAAATATTCGTAATACTCTACGAGAACCTTTCGACTTTATTTAATTTATGTGTTATAACTTACTTGTTTTAAAAAAAATGGAATTTTAAATGATTAAAGAAATAAAGACCTAATTATCTACATTTTATTGATTCGGAAGGACAAGTGCTCTTTGCCTACGTACCCGTGAGGGATGAGAACCTCGTAGTTCGGGGTAAAAATTACCGTTTGATTGGTTGAGTGTTTTTTATTAGTTTAAAAAAGGTTTTAAAATGAAAAAAAGCCAAAGTGGCAAAAGTGTTTTTTTGATATTAATGAAAATAGACTTATGATAGAATTAAGTTTGACTTAAAATTTGATTAAGAAAGAAACTAAAAATGAACGATCACTCGATTGAAAGTCGAGGTTTATTATGAAAATATTTGTGGTTTTCGGTTATTTGAATGTTTTTGTTATTTTTGAATAATTAAACTAACAGGATGGAAAGAAATAAAAGCGTAAGGACCTCATGGTGGCGTTGGACCACCACAAGGACCCTTTGACCTAAACTATAAAGCGTAATAAAAGCATACACAAGAACACACGCACACATGAACCTAAGCTATTACAAAAAAATCCTATTAGTACATTCTATGGTCTGCGGAGATTAAATAACAGAAAAATAATTTACATAAAACCTAATTTACATTCTAAGTAATTTATTATGCGATAAAAATAAATAATAAAAACAAAAATGAATTAATAAACAAAATAAATAATAAATATGCAGCCTAATCCAATTGTGATGATAAAACGTAAAAGAAATGATAAAAAACGTAAGAGAAGGGTCTGGGCCTTAAGACCGAAACGGGTCGGATTCATGGGTAATGGGTCACGGGTTAGTTAAACGGGTCAGAGTAGTGGGCAAGTATATAAAGGCTGTACCCCTATTTTCTCTCATTTTTCTTTCTTTTCCTCTCTCTAAACTTCCCTTTCTCTCACTAAGACCTCCCTTCTCCCCCATGAATGTTCTTCGGTTTCTGAATTCGGGGCCCTCCGGCGAGGGGGTGGCGGCAGATATGATTCCGGCGCAGTGGCCGGTGGGCCACCACGGCTGCGCCGACGCGCCGGATGTTTTTTTATTTTTTTTGTGCTTTCCGGTCCTCAACCTTGCCCTCTTTTTGTTTTTCAACTCAAAATTCCCAATAGATAACCTTAACAGCCTAGATCTAACGAAAAGCCGCAAAAACAACTTACCTTTTCTTCAAGTTCCGTTTCGGCCTGGCCTCGACTGCGGGTCCGTTTTGGCTCCGTGACTGTTTGTGTTGGTTTCGTGTGTGTATTGGGTGTGCTTCGGCTCTGTGTGTCTTGTTACTGGCTGTGTTGTGCGTGTAGTGCCGTGTGTTGTGTGCTGCTGTGTGTGTTACTGGCTGTGTTGTGTGTGTAGTGCCGTTTATGTTATGATGGATTATGTTGTTTTTGTGCCGGTTTCGATCGTGAAAATTCTCCCCTTTTACCCGTATGCTGCCTTGGTTTTTATACTGCTGAGTTTGGGATAGGGTTTGTTGCAGAAGTAGAGAATTTTGGCATTCGGATTGTGATAGCAATCTGTTTCTTTCGGCGTTATGCGCGTGCGTGCAGCTGTACCGGATATTGGATTTGGACTGACTTTTGGATTTTGGATAAATGAATAAAAATAAAATAATAAATAAAAATGAAAGTAATTAATTAAAAAAGAAATAGAAAGTGACTAATTAATTAAAAAAGATTTAAAAAGAACCAAAATTGAGATTTAAAATGAATTATGGAAATTGGATTTAAAATAGATGAAAATAATAATAATAATAATAATAATAATAAAAGAAGTGTGAGGAGGGCCCGACTCAGAACAAAAAATGAGGTATTTTTAAATACCTTTCTGCCGAAATTTCGCTTGAAAAGCCGGAGATCATTCGGACCGAATGACGCGTGTCAGTGGTGTCTTAGGTCAAAAATTGGGGTATGACAGATGTCCCTATTTAAGTTTCTTCGTCGGAAGATTTGAAGATAAAATCTTTGATTCGACCGGTCGAAGAGACTTAAATACAAAGTACACCATTTTTGACCTAAGATGCTTATGAATGCTTGAGATGCAATTATGAATGCAAGACGGCGAGGACATTTCGACTGGGATGAGAAACCACGACAGGATACATGAATTTGTTGAGAAAGGGATCCGACTCCGCTAGGGGACAGTGTAGTTTCACTGGGGAAAATGGCGATGTACCATCGTATTGGTTTGGAATGATGGTCACCTTTTGACCAGGCAGACTAGGGATGACTCTTGAGAGAATGACAGGTAAACACAGGTAGTCCGTTGTTTGGGACTGACTATTCGAAAAAATGACAAGAGGATAAACTTAGGATGTCCATTGTTTAGGACTGATCACTTGAAAGAAAGACAAAAATAAACTTAAGTTGTCCGTTATGTAGGACTTGCCACTTGGAAGACAGAAAAATAAAACCTCAAGCTGTCTGTTATGTAGGACTTACTTGGAAGACAGGAAAATAAACCTCAAGTTGTCCGTTATGTAGGACTTACCACTTGGAAGACAGGAAAATAAACCTCAAGCTGTCCGTTATGTAGGACTTACTTGGAAGACAGGAAAATAAACCTCAAGCTGTCCGTTATGTAGGACTTACCACTTGGAAGACAGGAAAAAAAAACCTCAAGCTGTCCGTTATGTAGGACTTACCACTTGGAAGGCAGGAAAAAAAACATCAAGCTGTCCGTTATGTAGGACTTACTTGGAAGACAGGAAAATAAACCTCAAGCTGTCCGTTATGTAGGACTTACCACTTGGAAGACAGGAAAAAAAACCTCAAGTTGTCCGTTATGTAGGACTTACCACTTGGAACAATTGATGACTGAATTGATAAAATATGACCGAACAAGACTCTGGGCGACTGATGCAATCATGTGTGAATTGATATTGTGTGTATGTGTGTATTGTGCACGCTTGAATGTGTGAATGTATGAAAGTATTGACGTTTGGATGCATGAATGCATGAATGTATGAATGTATGAATGTGACTTGAACGACCGTATAAACTGCATATGACAGGTGACTCGATGGAACAAGACAGGACATGTAAGATTGGAGGCGGAATGACAGCGCAGTACAAACACTCGGCAAACTTCCTTTGATGTTATTGTGAATAAATCGAGCTATTGGTGGTATGAAACCTGACACACGGTGGCAGCCGATGCCCCTTGGGAAGCCAGCTCATTGTCGATCAAAAGTTTGGGAGAAGTCGCCATCTGTAAATAGGCGCAGAGTGTTCTTCCCTCGGCATGCTTTAGCAATCGTTCTTTGTTTTTGTTTGTGAAAATCCCTAACTTTTGCCTGGACCGCCCTTTCGGGTTTTCAGTCCACCGGGACGCTCTCTATTGCCTAAGCCGCCTTGTTAGGTTTTCAGCTTAGCAAGTTTTTTTGTATATTTTTTTTTGTATTTTTTGATTGTGACTGCATCTTGCTTGAAGCGGAGGTCCTTTCCACAATGCTTAGTCGTGTTTCTCTTCTGGAATGTAACCGTTCTTGAGGCGGATGTTGACGTACGTTTCATCTACTCATGAGTTCAAAGAGAGTGTGTTTGTTGTTCACACTTTTCAAAAGATGTAAAAAAAAGTTTTGTAATTTCAAAAAAATTTGTTTCAAGTTTTGCCATCAAAAATTGAAGAAATTTTGCAAATAGAATAAAATGAGAGTTCCAAACAAATGGGCACAGACTCAAATTAATTTGAAAGAGTGGTGACCCGCCAAGGGCGTGGCTCCACGGATCTTTGAAAGATTTGAGAAATGGTAAATATATGGGAAGGGTACATTGAACACGGTAACCATTATTCTCCCTAACAACTTTGAACTGCCCCTGTTCTGGGTCTTTCATTTGCAGATGCTTCGAATCAGAGGTCTTCTGATGACTGGATGCCCCAAGTTGATTGCGCCTGACCGGGTGTAGTTACTTTGTCTCTTAATCCTTAACTTTTGCATAGATTGCCCCTGCGGGTTTTTCAATCTATCAGGATGACTATTTTAGTTCAATGTCTCTAATTTTGCCTGGACCGCCTTTTCAGGTTTTCAGTCCACCGAGACACTCATTTTTTCCTAAGTCGCCTTTTCATGTTTGCGACTCATCGAGCTTTTTGATTTTTTTGTTTTTTTTTTGACAAGGTATTTCTTGACTGCACCGACATGCGGGTTTGTCAACATTTGTGGTCACAGGAGTCACCGCACATGGGTCTTCATAGTTAGGCATCCACCTGTGTAACGCCCATGTTGATTATTTAATTATTTGATTTATTTGAGAAGTTGTTATATATTTTTATATATATTATGTGATGTTAAGTGAAGATTTAAGATGTTTTTATGTGACGTGGCGACTTATTTTATTGTTTAATAAAATAAGATTTGAAAATAAAATAAAATATTTAGTTGTGGGTTAGTTTTGGATTTTAGAGAGTTATGTGGGAGAAAGAGTAAATAAGATAAGATTTGTTGGGAGTATATAAAGGGAAATTAGGTCAAGAGAGAAGTCAGTAGTACGCGTACAGAGTTTTGGAGAAAGAGGAGCAATATCACGTGAAGTGAGAAGAGGGCATAGGGGCTGCGATTTTTCTGCTATAACCAGGTAAGGGTGAGCCTAGCACTTAATTATGTTGATCTGTAATGCATCTAATCAGAATTAACAACATAGGATTGAGTTTTGTGAGAATTGAAATTAGGTTAAAAGTGAGAATAATCATGAAGTAGGCCATAAAGCTGTAGAATTGATGTTTAGATTGAGTACAGAACGTAGATTAACCTTGATGATAATGATTCTGAGAGTTTAGACGTTTAAGATGATGAATTTGGGACTTTTTGGGTAGATTTTCGTAGAACCCGTAGCAGTCTGTTCATCGCTCGCCTGAGGCGAGCTATGCAACTCGCCGTGGCGAGTAGACCTAGTTTACTCACGAGGCGAGCAACCCAGCTCGCCATAGCGAGCAGTACCCTAGAGCTCGCGAGGCGAGCAATCCAACTCGCCACAGCGAGCAAGACCTTAGTACTCGCGAGGCGAGCTTTCCCACTCGCCATAGCGAGTTAAGTCAGAACCCAGAATTGTGTACTGTTGCGAACTGTTTCGCATAGAACCTCGAGAGATGACCCTTGGGTAGTTTCTGGGACTTTTGATAATGTTTATTATGATCTGTAATGATGATACATGATGATTTGAGATTGTTTATGATGATTTATGAAGCTTATGTGTGATATATGAATTGAATAAGTGATGAATGCTTGAATTACATGTGATGTTTGCCATAATAATGTTATACTTTATAAAGTACTTGCTGCCATGTTGCTGTCTATGTATGTATAGTTGCTGCATATGTCAGTCCTTGATGATTAAGATGTTTTGCGACGTTTAAGATGTTAACTTGTTTAAGTTAAAAGTGTTGAGTCTCATGCATACTCATTCTATGATGGGGGCTTATGCCCTGGAGTTTTTACTCACCAGCGACGAGGGCTTATGCCCTGGAGCTTTGCTCACCAGCGACGAAGGCTTATGCCTTGGAGTATATTTATGCTCACAGCGACGAGGGCTCATGCCCTGGATTGGTACCACATGCATATAAGACGTAGGGTTGCATAGTCAAGTGTTGATGTCGAGTCGAGTCGTCTAAGATGTTTACTAAGATGTTTATGATGATGATTATGATGATGCTATTTGATGTGTTGTTTATGATGATGTTCTAAATGCTAGATGTTTATCTGTGATGAGTTGAATCATGTTGGTTGTTTGAATTGTGATTATTTAATTACATGTTTAATATAATTATTTGTGAATCTCACCCCTTCTGCTGGAATTGCCGCCTCGTGGGCAAGTGCAGGTAACCAAGATTAGGTGCAGACGTGTGAGGATTTCTGCAGTCGAGTCTAGGTGCTCTGATACGTAACGGGATGGGGGAAACTTTGCTTATATCTTCTCTGTTCCTTGCGTATTATGTTTTTGATTGGATTATGTTATTTTACATGCTTATGTTTAACTTGAAGACCTTGATAATAAGACGTTGATGAGGCCTGTGTGCCAAAGCTTTTTGAGATGCTTTTGTTTATGAATTTCCGCTGCGACAAAGATTAATATTTTATGAGGATTAATGATTATTTATTCATTAATATGAGATGTTTTAGAAATGTGATGCCCTGTTTATGTGCTTACTCTGATGTATGCGATTCTTTTTAAAGAAATTTTTATGTTGGGAAAACGGGGTGTTACAATTGGTATCAGAGCAGGTCGGTCCGTCCGGCCAAGTAGAGAGTCGAGTGACGTTGTCTTAGAGTTAGAATAGTATTATTGTATTATTCTAACTTACGTTTGTTTTGCATAGGATTAAGATGGCTGGAAGAAATGACGCTGCAATTGCTGCTGCCTTGGAAGCTGTTGCTCAAGCTGTGGGACAGCAGCCTAATGCTAATGCTGGTGCTGGAGCAGAGGTCCGTATGTTGGAGACCTTCTTGAGGAACCATCCTCCTACTTTCAAGGGGAGATATGATCCGGATGGAGCCCAGTCTTGGCTCAAAGAGATAGAGAGGGTTTTCAGAGTGATGCAGTGCACGGAGGTGCAGAAGGTGCGTTTCGGAACGCACATGCTGGCTGAGGAGGCGGACGACTGGTGGATTAGTCTTCTACCCACCCTGGAGCAGGACGGTACTGAGGTGACCTGGGCAGTATTCAAGAGGGAATTTCTCAACAGATATTTTCCTGAGGATGTGCGGGGCAAGAAAGAGATTGAGTTCCTAGAGCTAAAGCAAGGGAACATGTCCGTGACTGAGTATGCGGCGAAGTTTGTGGAGCTGGCAAAATTTTATCCACACTATTCTGCTGAGACCGCCGAATTTTCTAAGTGTATTAAGTTTGAGAATGGATTGAGAGCTGATATCAAGAGGGCTATAGGGTATCAGAAGATTAGAAACTTTTCTGAGTTAGTGAGCAGCTGCAGGATTTACGAGGAGGACACTAAGGCCCATTATAAGGTGGTTAATGAGAGGAAAGGAAAGGGGCAGCAAAGCCGTCCTAAGCCCTACAGTGCCCCTGCAGATAAGGGCAAACAGCGAGTTAATGACGAGAGGAGACCTGTTAAGAAAGACGCTCCTGCTGAGATAGTTTGCTATACTTGTGGCGTGAAGGGCCATAAGAGTAATGCTTGTCCTGGAGAGGTAAAGAGGTGTTTCCGTTGTGGCAAGAAGGGTCACACTACTGCTGATTGCAAACATGGGGATGTTGTATGTTTTAATTGCGGCGATGAGGGTCACATTGGTTCGCAATGCACGAAGCCTAAGAAGGCTCAGACTTCTGGGAGAGTTTTTGCTTTGTCGGGTACGCAGACGGAGAGCGAGGATCGCTTGATCAGAGGTACTTGTTATTTTGATAATATACCTTTAGTTGCTATTATTGATACTGGTGCCACACATTGTTTTGTTGCTCTTGATTGTGCTGCTAAGTTGAATCTTGTTGTATCTGATATGAATGGGGAGATGGTTGTCGAAACTCCGGCTAAGGGTTCGGTGACTACTTCCCTTGTGTGTTTAAGATGTCCTGTGTCTATGTTTGGTCGTGATTTTGAGATTGATTTAGTGTGTCTGCCGTTGGTTGGGATGGATGTGATTTTGGGGAAGAATTGGTTAGAGTACAATCATGTTCTGATTAATTGTTTTAGCAAGACGGTGCATTTTTCTTCTCCCGAAGAAGAGAGTGGCGCAGAGTTCCTATCTACTAAGCAGTTGAAGCAGTTGGAACGCGATGGAATTATGATGTTTTCTTTGATGGCGTCTTTATCTATTGAGAATCAGGCGGTGATTGATAAGCTACAAGTGGTATGCGACTTTCCTGAAGTTTTCCCAGATGAGATTCCTGATGTGCCTCCGGAAAGAGAAGTTGAATTTTCGATTGATCTTATTCCTGGAACGAAGCCTGTGTCTATGACGCCGTATCGTATGTCAGCTTCTGAGTTGGCCGAGCTGAAGAAGCAGTTAGAGGAGTTGCTTGATAAGAAGTTCGTGAGACCAAGTGTTTCACCGTGGGGAGCGCCAGTGTTGTTAGTCAAGAAGAAGGATGGAAGTATGAGGTTGTGCATCGACTATCGTCAGTTGAATAAAGTAACGATAAAGAATAGGTATCCACTTCCGAGAATTGACGACTTGATGGATCAGTTGGTGGGTGCTTGTGTATTTAGCAAGATAGATTTGAGATCGGGTTATCACCAGATTAAAGTAAAAGATGAGGATATGCAGAAGACGGCGTTCAGAACGCGATATGGACATTATGAGTATACGGTGATGCCTTTCGGTGTTACTAACGCACCTGGCGTATTTATGGAGTATATGAATAGGATCTTCCACGCTTATTTGGATCGCTTTGTTGTGGTGTTCATTGATGATATTCTGGTTTACTCTAAGACTGAAGAAGAGCATGTTGAGCATTTGAAGATCGTCTTGCAAGTGTTGAAAGAGAAGAAGCTTTTTGCTAAGTTGTCTAAGTGTGAATTCTGGTTGAAAGAGGTGAGTTTTCTTGGTCATGTCATTTCTAGCGATGGCATTGCGGTTGATCCGTCTAAAGTTGAAGCGGTTTCACAATGGGAGACTCCGAAGTCGGTTACTGAGATTAGAAGCTTTTTGGGTCTAGCTGGTTATTACCGAAGATTTATAGAAGGATTTTCTAAGTTGGCTCTTCCGTTAACGCAGTTGACGTGTAAAGGTAAATCTTTTGTGTGGGATGTGCATTGTGAGAACAGTTTTAACGAGTTGAAGAAACGTTTGACGACGGCTCCAGTTTTGATTTTGCCGAAGCCCGATGAACCTTTTGTGGTATATTGCGATGCGTCCAAGTTGGGTTTAGGTGGTGTGCTTATGCAGGATGGTAAGGTAGTAGCTTATGCTTCAAGACAGTTGAGGATTCATGAGAAGAATTATCCGACGCATGACTTAGAGCTGGCAGCTGTGGTCTTTGTATTGAAAATATGGAGACATTACTTGTATGGTTCGAGGTTCGAAGTGTTTAGTGATCACAAGAGTTTGAAGTACTTGTTTGATCAGAAGGAATTGAATATGAGGCAGCGAAGGTGGCTTGAATTGTTGAAAGACTATGACTTTGGTTTGAATTATCATCCAGGCAAAGCTAATGTGGTTGCGGATGCTTTGAGCAGGAAGACCTTGCATATGTCTGCCATGATGGTGAAGGAGTTCGAGTTGCTTGAACAGTTCAGAGATTTGAGTTTAGTTTGTGAAAGAACGCCTCAGAGTGTAAAGCTAGGAATGTTGAAGATTGATAATGAGTTCTTGAAAAGTATCAAAGAGGCGCAGAAAGAAGATGTTAAGTTTGTGGACTTGTTGGTTGCTAGTAATCAGACGGAGGATAGTGACTTTAAAGTGGATGATCAAGGAGTGTTGAGATTCCGAGGTAGGATATGCATTCCTGATAATGAGGAAATGAAGAAGATGATACTTGCAGAGAGTCATAGAAGTAGCTTGAGTATTCATCCGGGAGCTACGAAGATGTATCATGATTTAAAGAAGCTGTTTTGGTGGTCGGGATTGAAACGTGACGTGGCTCAGTTTGTCTATTCTTGTTTGGTTTGTCAGAAGTCGAAGGTTGAGCATCAGAAACCTGCTGGTATGATGGTGCCTTTAGATGTGCCAGAGTGGAAATGGGATAGTATATCCATGGATTTTGTGACGAGCTTGCCGAATACTCCTAAAGGGAATGACGCTATTTGGGTGATTGTCGATAGATTGACGAAGTCGGCTCATTTTCTACCGATCAATATTACTTTTCCTGTTGCTCAGTTGGCGGAGATTTATGTCAAGGAGATCGTGAGGTTGCATGGTGTTCCTTCGAGCATCGTATCAGATAGAGACCCGAGGTTTACTTCAAGGTTTTGGAAGAGTTTGCAAGAGGCATTAGGTTCTCAGTTGAGGTTGAGTTCGGCTTATCATCCGCAGACAGATGGTCAGTCGGAGAGGACGATTCAGTCGTTGGAAGACTTGTTGAGAGTGTGTGTACTTGAGCAAGGAGGAACTTGGGATAGTCATCTTCCATTGATAGAGTTCACGTACAACAACAGTTATCATTCGAGTATTGGGATGGCACCCTTTGAGGCTTTGTATGGTCGGAGATGTAGAACTCCGTTGTGTTGGTTTGAGTCAGGCGAGAATGTGATGTTAGGACCGGAGATTGTTCAACAGACTACTGAGAAAGTAAGAATGATCCAAGAGAAGATGAAAGCGTCGCAGAGTCGACAAAAGAGTTATCATGACAAGCGTAGGAAGGACCTTGAGTTCCAAGAGGGAGATCATGTGTTCCTGAGAGTGACTCCTATGACCGGTGTTGGTCGTGCATTGAAGTCGAAGAAGTTAACCCCGAAGTTTATTGGTCCATGCCAGATATCAGAGAGGATTGGGACGGTGGCCTATCGTATTGGATTGCCACCACATTTATCGAATTTGCACGACGTGTTCCATGTGTCGCAACTGAGGAAGTATGTTCCGGATCCGTCTCATGTGATCCAGAGTGATGATGTGCAAGTTAGGGACAACCTTACGGTTGAGACCTTACCAGTGAGGATCGATGATAGAAAGACGAAGACGCTGAGGGGCAAGGAGATACCTCTCGTAAGAGTCGTTTGGTCGGGAGCGACCGGCGAAAGCTTGACGTGGGAGTTAGAGAGTAAGATGCTAGAGTCGTACCCTGAGTTGTTTGCTTGAGGTAAATTTTCGAGGACGAAAATCTTTTAAGTTGGGGAGAGTTGTAACGCCCATGTTGATTATTTAATTATTTGATTTATTTGAGAAGTTGTTATATATTTTTATATATATTATGTGATGTTAAGTGAAGATTTAAGATGTTTTTATGTGACGTGGCGACTTATTTTATTGTTTAATAAAATAAGATTTGAAAATAAAATAAAATATTTAGTTGTGGGTTAGTTTTGGATTTTAGAGAGTTATGTGGGAGAAAGAGTAAATAAGATAAGATTTGTTGGGAGTATATAAAGGGAAATTAGGTCAAGAGAGAAGTCAGTAGTACGCGTACAGAGTTTTGGAGAAAGAGGAGCAATATCACGTGAAGTGAGAAGAGGGCATAGGGGCTGCGATTTTTCTGCTATAACCAGGTAAGGGTGAGCCTAGCACTTAATTATGTTGATCTGTAATGCATCTAATCAGAATTAACAACATAGGATTGAGTTTTGTGAGAATTGAAATTAGGTTAAAAGTGAGAATAATCATGAAGTAGGCCATAAAGCTGTAGAATTGATGTTTAGATTGAGTACAGAACGTAGATTAACCTTGATGATAATGATTCTGAGAGTTTAGACGTTTAAGATGATGAATTTGGGACTTTTTGGGTAGATTTTCGTAGAACCCGTAGCAGTCTGTTCATCGCTCGCCTGAGGCGAGCTATGCAACTCGCCGTGGCGAGTAGACCTAGTTTACTCGCGAGGCGAGCAACCCAGCTCGCCATAGCGAGCAGTACCCTAGAGCTCGCGAGGCGAGCAATCCAACTCGCCACAGCGAGCAAGACCTTAGTACTCGCGAGGCGAGCTTTCCCACTCGCCATAGCGAGTTAAGTCAGAACCCAGAATTGTGTACTGTTGCGAACTGTTTCGCATAGAACCTCGAGAGATGACCCTTGGGTAGTTTCTGGGACTTTTGATAATGTTTATTATGATCTGTAATGATGATACATGATGATTTGAGATTGTTTATGATGATTTATGAAGCTTATGTGTGATATATGAATTGAATAAGTGATGAATGCTTGAATTACATGCGATGTTTGCCATAATAATGTTATACTTTATAAAGTACTTGCTGCCATGTTGCTGTCTATGTATGTATAGTTGCTGCATATGTCAGTCCTTGATGATTAAGATGTTTTGCGACGTTTAAGATGTTAACTTGTTTAAGTTAAAAGTGTTGAGTCTCATGCATACTCATTCTATGATGGGGGCTTATGCCCTGGAGTTTTTACTCACCAGCGACGAGGGCTTATGCCCTGGAGCTTTGCTCACCAGCGACGAAGGCTTATGCCTTGGAGTATATTTATGCTCACAGCGACGAGGGCTCATGCCCTGGATTGGTACCACATGCATATAAGACGTAGGGTTGCATAGTCAAGTGTTGATGTCGAGTCGAGTCGTCTAAGATGTTTACTAAGATGTTTATGATGATGATTATGATGATGCTATTTGATGTGTTGTTTATGATGATGTTCTAAATGCTAGATGTTTATCTGTGATGAGTTGAATCATGTTGGTTGTTTGAATTGTGATTATTTAATTACATGTTTAATATAATTATTTGTGAATCTCACCCCTTCTGCTGGAATTGCCGCCTCGTGGGCAAGTGCAGGTAACCAAGATTAGGTGCAGACGTGTGAGGATTTCTGCAGTCGAGTCTAGGTGCTCTGATACGTAACGGGATGGGGGAAACTTTGCTTATATCTTCTCTGTTCCTTGCGTATTATGTTTTTGATTGGATTATGTTATTTTACATGCTTATGTTTAACTTGAAGACCTTGATAATAAGACGTTGATGAGGCCTGTGTGCCAAAGCTTTTTGAGATGCTTTTGTTTATGAATTTCCGCTGCGACAAAGATTAATATTTTATGAGGATTAATGATTATTTATTCATTAATATGAGATGTTTTAGAAATGTGATGCCCTGTTTATGTGCTTACTCTGATGTATGCGATTCTTTTTAAAGAAATTTTTATGTTGGGAAAACGGGGTGTTACAATTGGTATCAGAGCAGGTCGGTCCGTCCGGCCAAGTAGAGAGTCGAGTGACGTTGTCTTAGAGTTAGAATAGTATTATTGTATTATTCTAACTTACGTTTGTTTTGCATAGGATTAAGATGGCTGGAAGAAATGACGCTGCAATTGCTGCTGCCTTGGAAGCTGTTGCTCAAGCTGTGGGACAGCAGCCTAATGCTAATGCTGGTGCTGGAGCAGAGGTCCGTATGTTGGAGACCTTCTTGAGGAACCATCCTCCTACTTTCAAGGGGAGATATGATCCGGATGGAGCCCAGTCTTGGCTCAAAGAGATAGAGAGGGTTTTCAGAGTGATGCAGTGCACGGAGGTGCAGAAGGTGCGTTTCGGAACGCACATGCTGGCTGAGGAGGCGGACGACTGGTGGATTAGTCTTCTACCCGGAGCAGAAGGGTTTTGTATCAACTTCTTTTCGAGCAGCTTTGGGAGCAGATCCATATAACTCATGGGGATTGGATCAACCGGCATTCCCGGAGCATGATTCCGTGTGTCAAGCTGTTGAGGAGTCTGTTGTCGAGGTAGTTGTATGCGCAGTGGCTGATGTTGTTGCTGAGGTGGTCGTACGCTTAGAGGTTGGGGTTTCTGCTGCACTATCAGCGAGGATACCAGGTTAGTTAAATTTTCCACCTCGGCCCGGAGGGTTGTCACCTCTTCACGGAGCTCATGGACCTCTTGTTCGAGTTGATTCCTTTTCTGCGTTTGCGCGAGTGTTTGCATGTGCGAACCCAAGTTGAAGGAAGACATCAGACCACTTTACTGAGGGATTGACCCTGTATGGAAGAGACACAGGGTGAGACACGGACCACAGACTAGAAACTATGGATACAAAATGATGCATGATATGTTTATGCAAAAATAGACACATTTTTATTTATCGAAGGACTTGTAAAAGTAGTTTTGTAAACATCATATTTGAAAATTTTATTGAAGTACTGCAAGATAATTCCCTTTTTAACAAACTAAGCCAAGGGATAGACCCCAAAGTATAAAGGAAAGCTAGAAAGCAAGCAACAAAATCCAGAAATCTCTCAAGCTTTTTCGGCCGGTGGATTGTCAGAGTCGGAATGTGCGCCGGAAAAGAAGTCTATACGCTTTTTCTTGTTAGCATATCGGTCGAGCAACCTGTCCTTCACCAAGAGAAGTTCATCCCTCTCGATCATTTGACGTCTTTGCTTGAGGATTTCACAATCCTTTTGTTCCACCTGTCCACTCATTGTTTCCACCTGGAGCACAGATTCGCTATACTTCCTTTTCCAAGTAGCGCTTTCATGGGTCAATTCAGTTATTCGCTTCTGGTACTCCTTCTCGGTATCAAAAGTCATAGGCATAGGTGGTGCTGGAGTAATGGCAGACAGAAACCTTGGTAGCTTGTATGGCATCCCGAATTGCGTAGCTCTTCGATGACCCATTGAGTATAGGATTCGTGGACGATACCTGTCTTTCTTCCCAATTGGCCCTTATCTCTCCTACGAATAGTATTCCAAGCTCGTACTACTTGCTCTCTCATATCCCGGACGTCATTTTGGTTGTGATAATACACGTTCTCTAGATGAATATTGCGAGGTTTTTCTTCCATGGGGTACTTGAACTGACGTCTAGCAAGAACAGGGTTATAGCTGATTCCTCCACGTATACCGAGAAGAGGTACATTATTGAATTCTCCGCAACTGTCAATGATAGTTCCCTTGTCATAGGCCGGATTATACCACACTACATCAGCTGGGGTAAGGGACATAAGCCTTTGGGACCAAAGAAGGTTTTCTGGACTGGTTGTGAAGTGAGGGGATTGGGGCAGATGGGAGGTAATCCACCTATACAGCAAGGGTGCACAGCAAAGGATGGTTCCACGACCCGCCAGGGTGCGTTCATGGATGGAATGGTATGTGTCGGCTAACAAGGTAGGGACAGGGTTCTTTGAGAGGAAGATGTGGATGGCATTAATGTCAACAAAATTGTTACGGTTTGGGAAAAACACAAGGCCATAGATGAGTAGGGCGAGGATAGCGTCAAAGGCATCATGATTGGAGGTTTCGTCAAAAAAGGCGGCTTTTTGGTAAAGGAAGTTGGTTGAAAAGCACAAGAGTTTCCCTTTAGGTTGGAGGTGGGCTTTTACCTCAGCAGTCGTAAGGTGGAGAGCTGTAGCAATGGCAGAGTGCTTAGGAGTTTTTTCGAGACCACTGAAGGGTACCTTGTGTAACGCCCCATTTCTATTTAATTATTTTTAGTTAATGTTTGAGTATTTTTATTTATATATATGATTGAAATGAATTATATGACCTTTTGGTGTGGTGTGTGTATTTAAATAATTAATTGTTATTTTACTATTTTTGGTTGATTCTAATATCTTTTATGTATTTTATATGAAATGTTGATTTATGTGATTTATTGGTGGTTGCCATTTATTATATAATTATTTGTACTATTTAATAAATGGGAGAAATATAATATTTATTTGAATTGTTAGGAGTTAATTAGAATTTATTGGTGTTTAGGAAGGGGGTTATATTTTAATTATGAGAGTTAAGGGGGAAGTTAAGGGAATTAAGTGAAGGGTTAAAGAAATAGGAAATAGAAAGTCAGTAAGGGAGAAAACATTTGCGCGTGAAAGAAAAACATAAGCTTTTGGGAGAAAAGGGAGAAACCAAGAACAAGGAGAGATTTGCTAGAGGGAGCTTGAATTGCTGTGATTATTCATCTGAATTAAGGTAAGGGTGAGGCTAACCTTCAACTATTAATATATGTATAATTTCTAAAATTGAATTGAAAGTTGTGTTCTTGAACTAGGGTTAAGATGAATTTGTGATGAATTGATAAGGGTTTGATGTGTGAGACTGTAGAACTTGTTACAGAACCTAGATTATTCCCTAGGATGACATTGCAGATGATTTAGGGGTTTGATTTGGAAGTTTGGGATGATTTGGTGTGATTTAGGTCTGAACCCGTGTGGGTTCTGAGATCGCTCGCCTGTGGCGAGTGATCACTCGCCGTGGCGAGTAACCCTTGGTTGCTCGCGAGGCGAGCAGTATAGCTCACCGTGGCGAGCTTGTCCCTTAAATTTAAGATTTTTGCCAAACTTTAGATGGTTTTGAGTGCCCTTATATTTATAGAGATGACCTGTGAAGTTGGTTTAGCCAAATTGGATTTAGAGAGCTTAAAAATGAAGTTTTGGTGAGAAAAATGTCAAAAGGCCGAAGCACCCAGTATTTCTCGCCTCCAGCTCGCCCCCAACTCGCCTTTGGCGAGTGAGCTGATGTGAGTACTCGCCTATGGCGAGCAGGTACTTGCTGTGGCGAGTTAGTTAGTTGTTTGGACTGTTTGTTCCGTTTTGCGATCTGTTTCGCATGGGACTTTGAGAGGAGACCTTTGGGTAGTATTGGAGAGGTTTTATATCCTTAGATGCATTCTGTAATGAAGATTGTTGATGATTCTTTTATGTTGTGAATAGTTGATGCATTGTTGAAATGTAAGTCATATCTCGTTTATGCATTTGTTGAGTTGTTGTTGTGTCGTCCAAGTTGGGGAGTGTGTCATAAATAAATTAGGCACAGTTGTTGTTGTTGAATTGTCGTGGTGCAAGTCATACGTAGATGTATGCATTGTTGGTTAGTGGTTGTTGTCGGTGTTGTCATGTTGTATGTTGATATACACAGTTGGAGTCAGATGCATTGTCATTCAAAGCGGTGAGAGCTTATGCTCTGGAACGCCTTGTCGTTCAAAGCGGGAGGACTCATGTCCTGGAACACTTTGTTGTTCAAAAGCGGTGAGGACCCCGGTCCTGGAATGCAATGTCATTCAAAGCGGTGAGAGCTTATGCTCTGGAACGCCTTGTCGTTCAAAGCGGGAGGACTCATGTCCTGGAACACTTTGTTGTTCAAAGCGGTGAGGGCTCTGCCCTGTATTTTGGTACCACATGCATATTGCATTAGTTGTGGTTGTCGTTGCATCGTTGTAGTCGTTGCGTTGGTCGAGTTGATGTTGTCGTTGGTTGAGTAGTTGTTGATGTTGATGAGTCGTTGAGGTTGAGGTGGTTGTTGAGTTGTTGTCGATGATGTGGTTGATTGCTTAATATAAATTAAAGGTTGCAAATCGAATATGAATGATGTAGTTGCTGTTGATGATAACGTTGATGCTTTTGGTGTTGTTGTTGTTGTAGATCAATTATAATTGATGTAGTTGTTGTTGATGAATGTTAATGCCATGTATATATGGATTTAGTAATGTTTGTGCTATGATTGTTGTTGTTTTAGTTCAAGTTGATGAATTATATATATATTATTTTTGATTGTGAATCTCACCCCTTCTGCTGGAATTGCCGCCTCGTGGGCAAGTGCAGGTAATGAAGGCTAGTTAGATTATTGGCTCTTGTGTCCTAGGCTCTGATACGTAACGGGATGGGGATTCTGCTGTTTACATTCTTTCATTCCTTATGTATCATTTATTGAAGGACATGTTGTTGGAGATTTTATCTTTATGGAATAAATTGTAGTATGATGAGGCCTTTGTGCCAAGGATGATGACATAGCTGTTGATTGATTTTTAAAATAAATATTCCGCTGCAGATTTTTATAAAATGAGGTGTTGATTTAAATAGTTTTTATAATCTATTTAAACTGAATTTTGAAAAGTAGATGTAATACTCCGTTGTATGTTGAACTCTGATGTTCTATTTAATATTACGTTGTTTTGGGAAAACGGGGTGTTACACCTTGTCAAGTACTAATAGATCGGTCCAATGGGAGTATTCCTCAAGGGTATGGACCAACTGGTAATCTGGGAACCCAAAGCAGTGATAGGCCGGGTCATAGAACTGGACAAAAGTTTAGATGAGTCCTTCATCAACATCCGTCTTGACGATACCGAGCAAGTTTCCATAGTTTCTGTGAAAGTGTTCTGAGCAGGCCACCTTTCTTCCTAGCTTCCTTAAACTCAGGAGATCCGGCTTTATGAAACTATATTGCCTAGTGTACCTCGTTGGAAGAGCCATGCCCTATGATGTTTACAACAAAACTTTGTGTAAGTCCTTCGATATTTTAATGAATGAAAAAGTATTTATGAAGGAATGCAGGCATGCATGGTTATGCTAAAAAACATGGTTTAGGCCTTTTGGGCCCATAATGTTGGAGCAAAGGGTGAGTACGCCATGTGGTAAGGACTATGGTTTCATTTGCACCTGTATCACGGGTTCTACCAAGTTCCCAAAGTTTTCAACCACTTCCGAACATTTATCGGGTGACGGGAGTACTCCCATTCCAACAATATCTGTAGGATAGTCTCATTTGGGTGTAGTATCGCGTATCGACTAATTTAAGAGTACTCTCGATTAGCCACCGCACTACGTCGTAAAAGGTCAGGATGGGTTAAGGGTAGCTAAGGTTCTCAACTTTGACGGTCCCTCGAAAATAATGTGTCAAACATGAGTACTCACGTTGACGAATATACTTCCAAGATCCCTCCGTTGAGTGGGGTTATCACATGTGCCAAAACCTAAGAGTACTCTTGGCCTGGGACTATGATACCGCCGTCCTATCTTATATTTCACTCTAGCCCGGGTGTAGGACTTATTATCTCACCACTCACGAAGAAAGGAGAAAGAAGAAGGAGAACATATATACAAGTATTTCCATCTTTTATTTTTTTTGTTTTTGTTAAGCAAGTTATAGCACAAGATTTAAGATAAAGTCGAGTTAGGCTTAACCCTCGAATTAGTCCCTAGTGAAGTCGCCATTTCTGTCGCACCATTTTTCGGAGATCAAGGCTATTTGATTAGCTTTTGACTCACTGATTTATTTCACGACTTTTGATTTGAAAATATTTATTTAAAGGTGGGGTCCGGGGGTTGGTTATATTTAGGGAAGGTATTAACACCCTAAATATTCGTAGTACTCTACGAGAACCTTTCGACTTTATTTAATTTATGTGCTATAACTTACTTGTTTTAAAAAAAATGGAATTTTAAATGATTAAAGAAATAAAGACCTAATTATCTACATTTTATTGATTCGGAAGGACAAGTGCTCTTTGCCTACGTACCCGTGAGGGATCAGAACCTCGTAGTTCGGGGTAAAAATTACCGTTTGATTGGTTGAGTGTTTTTTATTAGTTTAAAAAAGGTTTTAAAATGAAAAAAGCCAAAGTGGCAAAAGTAAGAATTTGTTTGTGTTTTTTTGATATTAATGAAAATAGACTTATGATAGAATTAAGTTTGACTTGAAATTTGATTAAGAAAGAAACTAAAAATGAACGATCACTCGATTGAAAGTCGAGGTTTATTATGAAAATATTTTTGTGGTTTTCGGTTATTTGAATGTTTTTGTTATTTTTGAATAATTAAACTAACGGAATGGAAAGAAATAAAAGCGTAAGGACCTCATGGTGGCGTTGGACCACCACAAGGACCCTTTGACCTAAACTATAAAGCGTAATAAAAGCATACACACGAACACACGCACACATGAACCTAAGCTATTACAAAAAATCCTATTAGTACATTCTATGGTCTGCGGAAATTAAATAACAGAAAAATAATTTACATAAAACCTAATTTACATTCTAAGTAATTTATTATGCGATAAAAATGAATAATAAAAACAAAAATGAATTAATAAACAAAATAAATAATAAATATGCAGCCTAATCCAATTGTGATGATAAAACGTAAAAGAAATGATAAAAAAACGTAAGAGAAATCGAAAATGCATGAAGAAAAGAAAAGAAAATAAAAATAAAAGTGGTGTAGTGCAGAAAGGGGGTGCAGACATCAAGCAGGGGGTGTGGTAATTAAAAAAAAGGGTCTGGGCCTTAAGACCGAACCGGGTCGGATTCATGGGTAATGGGTCACGGGTTAGTTAAATGGGTCGGAGTAGTGGACAAGTATATAAAGGTTGTACCCCTATTTTCTCTCATTTTTCTTTCTTTTCCTCTCTCTAAACTTCCCTTTCTCTCACTAAGACCTCCGTTCTCCCCCATGAATGTTCTTCGGTTGTATGGTCGGAGATGCAGGACTCCGTTGTGCTGGTTTGAGTCGGGTGAAAGAGTGGTCTTAGGACCAGAGATCGTTCAACAGACTACTGAGAAGGTGAGAATGATCCAAGAAAAGATGAAAGCGTCGCAGAGTCGACAAAAGAGTTATCATGATAAGCGTAGAAAGGACCTTGAGTTCCAAGAGGGGGATCATGTGTTCCTGAGAGTGACTACTATGACGGGTGTTGGACGTGCTTTGAAATCGAAGAAGTTGACTCCAAGGTTTATTGGACCGTATCAGATTTCAGAGAGGATTGGACCGTTGGCGTATCGTGTTGGATTACCACCGCACTTGTTGAATTTGCATGATGTTTTTCATGTATCTCAGCTGAGGAAGTATGTTCCGGATCCATCTCATGTGATCCAAAGCGATGATGTGCAAGTTAGGGACAACCTTACGGTTGAAACCTTACCCGTGAGGATTGATGATCGAAAGACAAAGACGTTGAGAGGCAAAGAGATACCTCTCGTTAGAGTTGTTTGGGACGGAGCGACGGGTGAAAGCTTGACTTAGGAGCTAGAAAGTAAGATGCTGGAATCCTATCCAGAGTTGTTTGAGAGAGGTAAATTTTCGAGGACGAAAATCCTTAAGAGGGGGAGAGTTGTAACGCCCTCTTTAATTATTTAATTATTTTATTAGATGATATGGTATATGTTTATATATTATATAGATTTTGATGATTTTGTGACGTATATGTGACGTATTTGTGACGTATTTGTGACGTGTGACGTGTTATTATTTTATTGTTTAATAAAATAATATAAGTGATGATTATATGAATATTCATTTGGTAAATAAATAGATTTGGTGGAAAAAGATAGAATTTTAAGAGATGGGGTTATATTTATAATTAAGAAGAGTTGTGAGGGTTGAGATAGAATTAATTAAGTTGAGAGGGAGTATATAAGAGAAGTAGGTTAAGAGAATTAGGTTACGCGTTACAGACAATTGGGAAAAGAAGAGAAACACGGTTGAAGGGAGAAGAGAGGCTAGGCTGCAATTTCTGCACTTTTTCCAGGTAAGGGTGAGCCTAACTTCAGTAATTTTTATGTTAAATCATCTGTTATTGATTAGCTTAGAGATTGGGAAGAATTGAGAGGAGTTTTGAGAATTAGGGTTATGATGAATTTAGTGAATTTGATGTGAGATGGCTGTGAATTGGTGTAGCAATGTGTTACAGAACCTAGATTATTCCCTAGGACAACATTGCTGATGAATTAGAAGCCTAACTTGAGAGATTTGAGATGTTTTGGTGAGAATTGGAGTGAACCCGTAGTGGTTCTGAGATCGCTCGCCTGTGGCGAGTGATCACTCGCCGTGGCGAGTAACCCTTGGTTGCTCGCGAGGCGAGCAGTATAGCTCGCCGTGGCGAGCTTGTCCCTTAAATTTTAGGACTTTGGCCCAGATGGTGATGGTTTTGAGTGCCCTTATATTTATAGAGATGACCTGTGAAGTTGGTTTAGCCAAATTGGATTTAGAGAGTTTAAAAATGAGGATTTTGGTGAAAAATGTCAAAAAGGCCGAAGCACCCAGTATTTCTCGCCTCCAGCTCGCCCCCAACTCGCCTTTGGCGAGTGAGCTGATGTGAGTACTCGCCTGTGGCGAGCAGATGCACTCGCCGTGGCGAGTTAGATGGTTCAGGACTGATTGTTCCGTTTTGCGATCTGTTTCGCATGGGACTTTGAGAGGAGACCTTTGGGTAGTATTGGAGAGGTTTTATATCCTTAGATGTATTCTGTAATGAAGATTGCTGATGGTTCTTTACGTTGTGAATAATTTATGTATTGTTGATAGCAAGTGATGTTTAAATATGACGATATGTGATTACGATGAGGTTATGTGTTGCGATGTATACGATTAATGAGATGATGTTCTGCCATGTAACTATTATACCTGCATGTGTCAGTTTTGCATTACGAATGATGGTTTTGAGACGGTGTATTAAGTTGTTAAATGACGAGTCCATGCATTTGCATATTTATGAGACGGTGGAGCTTTATGCTCAAAGCGACGGTGGAGCATTTGCTCAAAGCGACGGTGAAGCATATTAATGCTATAATCATATGGTACCACATGCATGATGTTGAGACGTTAGGTGTTGCATTTAGTCGAGTCAATTGTGACATATATGTGACGATGTTGAGACGTTGTGAAGTATGTTGTGATGTTGTTTATGATGATGTTAAGTGATGTTGATGATGTTATGTGCCTTGTATATGTGTTAATAGAGTTGAACTTCTGCCATGTATTTATTATAATTTGCATGCGTCAGCCTTGAGTTGTTAACGATGTTGGGAAGTATGTTAACTTGTTTAAGATGTTATAGAGTCGCGTCCATGCATTTGCATATTATGAGACGGTGGAGCTTTTGCTCAAAACGACGGTGGAGCATTTGCTCAAAGCGACGGTGAAGCATATTAATGCTTATATATGGTACCACATGCATGATGTCAAGATGTTAGAGTTGCATTTAGTTGAGTCAAATTGTTGACATATTATGAGACGATGTTTTGAGACGATGATGTGCTATTTGAGATGTTTATGACGACGATGTTATCCTTGTATTTTATTATGTGATGTATGAGACGAGTTTATGTTGTTAATCATAAATGTTGATTTATATATTAATATTATTGTTGTGAATCTCACCCCTTCTGCTGGAATTGCCGCCTCGTGGGCAAGTGCAGGTACCCAGTCTTAGATGCGATGATGCGAGGAGTCTGTGTGAAGTAGGGTTGCTCTGATACGTAACGGGATGGGGTCTTTTGCATAGAGTCTATTCCTTATGTATCATGTTTTCAATAAATGTTAACTTTAGGATTTAGTGATGTTGAAACATTAACCTTTTTGAGACGTTTGATGGCTTTTAAGCCAAGACTATTTATGAGATGAGACTTTTGAATTCCGCTGCTTAATTGAATGTTTTTGTAATTTGATAAATTATTATCCAAGTTGTTTTTAAAGAAGAAATGTGACACTCCTTTGAGAAGTACTCTTATTTTATATGATTATTTAATGAAATTTTTAAGATGGGAAATTGGGGTGTTACAGACTGACTTTTGGATTTTGGATAAATGAATAAAAATAAAATAATAAATAAAAATGAAAGTAATTAATTAAAAAAGAAATAGAAAGTGACTAATTAATTAAAAAAGATTTAAAAAGAACCAAAATTGATATTTAAAATGAATTATGGAAATTGGATTTAAAATAAATGAAAATAATAATAACAATAATAAAAGAAGTGTGAGGAGGGCCCGACTCGGAACAAAAAATGAGGTATTTTAAAATACCTCTCTGCCGAAATTTCACTTGAAAAGCCGGAGATCATTCGGACCGAATGACGTGTGTCAGTGGTGTCTTAGGTCAAAAATTGGGGTATGACATCCCGGATTCATTATGATGCGAAAATAGTTAAATTTTAATGGATTTGTGTTAAAGAACCAGAAGATTCTTCAATGAAATAATTTTAGTCTTATTTTTTTTCTTTCAAGGAAGTAGAGAATTTGGGGATTTTAGTCTCTCAATATTTGTAAATCAATACACCAAAAGTGTGGATCAACTAATGACATGTATGATTATTGTTAACTCACAAACCAGAAGTTTGTGAGATTGTTCTATCAACAAATTTGATGGAGGTTATTGTATGAACTTTTCAGAAAACATTCGATAAGTATCATTTGTCAATTGAAATTGATATTGAACAACTGCTAGCATATGCACTTAAAAAAATGGACTTGGAGATCTTTTCTTTAGACGTCTAAAGTTAATTATATAAATGATACTTATGTGACCATACCATATAAACTCTATTTTGGTTATGGGACCATGTCTTTATTTTAGAAATCAACAATTGTGTAAGTTGAAATATTGATTTGCATCAAGCCAACACATTACTATATGTAAGTTCCCTCCTTAATTGATAATTGATTTTAGGTTAACAACCTAATATTTATCACCTAAGTAAATTTTTGAATGTGTTGTGTATAGCACAATTGCTCCATTAGATAGATCTTGAAAGAATATTGGGAAAATTTGTTGATATGAATCTACATATATTATAAATTATATTGAGCCAACTTTTTTACAGCCCAGTAGGTTGATTATCAATTGATAAAGTAGTTTTTCCAATATTAGGGGGAGAGAATAAGCAGCTGAAAAATGTGAACCTGAAGTTCAAATAAATTATTTGAAAAGAAATATCATTGTCTCTTCTTGATCCTCAAGATATAACTCATCTGCAAAGTTAAAAAATTAAAATAGTAGCTGCTAATGCTCCAAACAAAATAGATGTCCCTGTCGGATAATATAATATTGCAAATGAGCCTCAACCATGCATCAAGCGTGGTAGACCAATTAGTTCCAAATATAAAAAATCCTCGAACAATAAAAGGAGCTAAAAAGAAAGATAACCCAAATGAGGATGTGGAAACTCTAAAAGAGTCGTTTGACAAAATTGAATTTTAAGTTCCAGAAGAACTGACCAGGTACCTGGAATTTATTAAAAAGAAAGAGATCTCGATAAATTATGCCATGAATGAAATGAGGTGGAACAAAATAAAAGTCAACGTTGATGATGTTTTTGCATATAATATAGCGTTATATGTGATAAATAATGACGAGGATCATGAACTAAAGTCTATAAAAGATTATGAAAAAAGGAAATATCTGCAGATGGAAATAGACAATTCTAGTGAAATCAAACTCGCTTTATAAAGCTGAACTTTTTGGACTTATAGTCTGCACACTTGAAGATGTGAAGTTAATTAGATATATATGATCTTTCGCGCGAAAGAGAATTATATTGATAAAATACATACATATAGAGTTTGATATATTCACTGGAAGTGAATGGTAATGTCTACATTTTATTTTCAAGAGACATATTCACCTGAAGTGAATTCAAGAACTTTTTATTGTTTGGTTAAGTTCAGTAGCACATTAAAGGCTCAATTTTTATGAAAGATATGTTCAAATGTATTTGTATGGCTCACTTGAAATTGATGATTATATGAAACTCCATGAAGGAGCTAATCTTCATGAGACAATGAAGAAATGACATCGTATGTCCGTGCTAAATATTTGAAAATTAATTTGTTATAGTCATTTTAATGATGATGGTATAAGTATTATTAAACTCCTGAAGAGATTTTAACATCTATCAATGATAGAAATATTTGAAATTAAATGTATTGCATGCGCAAAGTTTGTTTTGGATTGGCATATTTATTATGAGATTTTGTGCATCAAGAAACTTATATAGCACTTGTATTTGATATGGACAAATCTAGTTGATTGTATACTAGAATGATTGTGATGTCACTTGATGTTAGTATATATCATGTCCTCAAGAAAATGATAAACAACTTGAATTGGTCCTGAAATACCATATATTAGTTCAAACGAGGACATTAATGAATTTTGTTAATTATATGTATTGTGATATTTTGTTTTTGTCAATATTAGTAAATATAGATATCAGAACAAAGTCAAGCATATGTTTTATATCTTAAAGAAACAACATAATCAACAAAGTGAAGAATGCTCTTTTATTAAGGATGATGATTTTACAAATACAAGAAACTTGTGGATTTATTGAAGGGGCTTTTGCAACAACTCGATATTAAGAAACTTTTCAAGCACCGCTAATTTGAAGAAGACTATGAAGATAAACCAGATCATTCAACAAAGTTGCTGAACAAATATTATTTGACTTTATTCGTCTCATATATGGTTGTCTTTATGAGGGGGAGACATAATTATGTTCTGCACTCTTTTTTCCTTAACCATGGTTTTATCCCATTGGGTTTTCCTGGTAAGGTTTTTAACGAGGCAGATTATCACACACAAAAGGAATATTGTACTCTTTTTCCTTCACTAGATTTTTTTTCTTATTAGGTTTTTCTCTAGTAAGGTTTTAATGAGACATATCCTTGATGGACATCCAAGAGGGAGTGTTATGAATATTATAAGTGGATGTCCATATAGCAAATAGGTTAATGGACCATGCTACTAGACTATTGGGCTTAATCCATAAGCTACTCTATTTCCCTATAAATAGAGTTCATTTGTAACATTATGTAGTACAACAATGAATAAGAATATTTCTCCCTGTTCTCTCTTCTTCTCCTTCTCTCTATTCTTGTTATTGTTCTATGAGTTTCATAACATAAATAAACTAATATAACAAAAAGTATGAATATTTTTGTCAAAAAAAAAAGGTATGAATATTGAAATAAATAAAAAATTAGTTAATTTTCTTTGGAAAAAATTGAACAATAAAAAAATACGGAAAAAGCCTATAATAGTGTAACAAACCTTCCTGCTTCGATGAACATTAAAAGTTTTTTCATATTAAGTTAATTTTAATCATAATATTGTATACTTATTAAGTTTGTGTGTGAATTTTACTAGGTAAAAGTTTACCCCTCCCAAAAGTAAATGCGGAACCTCGGCCTAGGGGGATGAAGTTTAAGTCATTATTGTTAAATGACCATTTTTTTTTTTTAAGGAAAATTGAACATATTTTTATTTATTTATTAAAGAATATTTCTCTTCTCATGAGTATTAAATAAATGATAATATCAAATTTCATTGATGGCTACTATTTCGTAATAGAGAGACACACAATTTTTACATGATTATACTATTTTATAGGTTTAATTGCAGTTTTAACCCCTTAACTTTCACAAAGTTGCGATTTTGGCCCTTAAGAAGAAAAACTACAAAACGACATCTTAAGTTTTGCATCTATAGCAGTTTTGGCCCCCCAAGATCAAAAAAATAAATAATAAATAACACGTGACACCTCACATAGGGTGTCACGTCAGCGTAGACTGCCACATATACAAAACTTAAGGGGCCGTTTTGTAGTTTTTTTTCTTAGGGGCCAAAATCGCAAAAGTTAGGGGTTAAAACTGTCATTAAGCCTATTTTATATTGTGATAGGAGGGAACCAAAATTCACATACCAGCAAACAAAATGCAATATGTAATGTGCCATAATTTATATGTACAAGTTGATCATAAAAAAAAAAAAAAAATAACACAAAGCTGAAACGAGGAAAGAACACAAGGAAAATAGTAATTAACATAAGTTGAAAATATCCTTATTTATTAATTTTGTTAAGTCTTAACTTAATTTTTTCCTTCCATAATGCTTTTTAGGTTTGCAACAACTCTATCCTAAAATTTTGCCTCTAAAGTTGCATCATATATATTTTTATTAATAGCAAAAATTTAAAAACAAGCTTAAACAAATCGGTTCATAAATAGCAAAAAAAAAAAAAAGTTTAAACATATTCATTCATAAACTTCTACATATATTTTTTTTCTCTTGGAAATCTTAGTTTTTTTTCAACTAATTTTCCTATTTTGTGTTGGACACTTTTTTTTGACAAAATATTTTCTACAATTATTTAATACAAAAAAATGCATCCTTATTTTTATTTTTTTTACAATATTTTATAGACTTATATCCTTATTTATTAATTTTGTTAAGTCTAACCCTAATTTTTTCCCTCCATAATGCTTTTTAGGTTTGTAACAAATTTATCCTAAAATTTTGCCTCTCAAAATGCATCAAATATGTTTTTATTAATAGCAAAAATACAAAAAAGCCTAAACAAATCCATTCATAAATAGCAAAAATAAAAAATAAATAAAAAGGCTAACCATATCGATAGACTTCTACATATTTTTTTTCTTTTCTTCTTATTAATTTTAGTTTTTTTTCAACTAATTTTCTTATTTTGTGTTCTACACTTTTTTTTAACAAAATACGTTGTACAATTATTTAATACTAAAAAAATGCATCATTCCTATCATCTTCCTTTTTTTTTATACACTTCTTTGATACCAAAAAAATGCATCTTTTTTTTTGACAATATTTTGTAGACTTATATAATACCCTAATTTTCATCGTAACTTGGCTATATATACTAAACCCTAAATCGTGTTTCTCTAAAAAAAACCTTAACCCCTAATTTTTTTTCCTCCATAATGCTTTTTAGGTTTGCAACAAATCTATCCTAAAATTTTGCCTCTCAAAATGCATCAAATATGTTTTTATTAATAGCACAAAAAAAAAAAACCTAAACAAATCCATTCATAAATAACAAAAATAAAAAAAAAAAATAAAGGCTAAACATATTGACTTCTACATGTATATTTTTTTTTCTTTTCTTCTTATTAATCTTAGTTTTTTTTTCAACTAATTTTCTTATTTTGTGTTCTACATTTTTTTTGACAAAATATTTTGTACAATTATTTAATACTAAAAAAAATGCATTGTTCCTATCCTCTTGCCTTTTTTTTTACACTTCTTTGATACTAAAAAAATGCATCTTTTTTTTTTACAATATTTTGTAGACTTATATAATACCCTAATTTCCATGATAACTTCACTAAATATATCAAACCCTAAACTGTTTCTCTAAAAAAAAACCTTAACCCCTAATTTTTCCCCTCCATAATGCTTTTTAGGTTTGCAACAAATCTATCTTAAAATTTTGCCTCTCAAAATGCATCAAATATGTTTTTATTAATAGCAAAAAAAAAAAAAAACCTAAACAAATCCATTCATAAATAGCAAAAATTAAAAAAAAAAAAAAGGCTAAACATATCGATAGACTTCTACATATATTTTTTTTTCTTTTCTTCTTATTAATCTTAGTTTTTTTAACTAATTTTCTTATTTTGTGTTCTACACTTTTTTTTGACAGTATTTTGTACAATTATTTAATACTAAAAAAATGCATCGTTCCTATCCTCTTCCTTTTTTTTATACACTTCTTTGATACTAAAAAAATGCATCTTTTTTTTTTTTACAATATTTTGTAGACTTATATAATACCCTAATTTCCATCATAACTTGGCTATATATATCAAACCCTAAACCGTGTTTCTCTAAAAAAACCTTAACCCGTGGTAAATTTCACACACATCACAAAAATCATATCTATTGATATTTAGAGGTTTGCAAATGGAACGACGTGACCTTACAACTTTCCTCTCATACCATTGCTTAACTGGTAACTTTTTGATCATACACCTGAATTGTCGGCAACGATACAGTCAAGAGGGGAAATAGTTTTAACAGTTACTTCGAGTGGTATAGCTGCATTATTAATACCAGGAGGTAGAACCGCACATTCGAGATTTGGCCTTCCCTTTATTATCGATGAATGTTCCACGTGTAATGTCAAACCTAATACCCCGTTGGCTCAGTTGGTAGTCCAAGCAAGATTAGTAATATGGGACGAGGCTCTGATGATGCACAAATTTTACTTTGAAGCACTTGATCGTTCTTTCAGAGACGTTATGAAGGAGGTGGACAAGAGAAACAAATACATCCCTTTGTACCTGTAATTCCTAAAAGCACAAGACCAGAAATCGTTCATGCTATTATCAATTCGTCAAAACTATGGAATTATTGTGAGGTTCTTACCTTGACTAAGAACACGAGGTTTTTGTCTGGTGCGTCACTAGTAGACATAGAGGAAAAAAGACAATTTTCAGAATGAGTTTTAAGTATAGGCGATGGACGAATAGGGGAAGACAATGAAGTGGACAAGACCATTGCTATTCCGTCAGATTTGCTCATAGAAAGCGTAGGAGATCCTCTTGCTGCTATTGTTGAAAGCACGTATCCTAACATCTTGGAGAGCATGAGTGACATAGGTTACTTTCAAAATAGAGCTATATTGACAACAAAAAATTTCATAGTTGAGAAGATCAACGACTATATGTTGGACATGGTTCCAGATGAGGAGAAGGTTTATTTGAGTTATGATTCACCTATTCATCGTAACTTAAACGATGATCATATTGACAATGTTCATACACCTGAATTCCTCAACACCATCACTGCTTCTGGACTTCCTAATCACAAATTAAGGTTAAAGGTTGGTGTGCCAGTTATGTTGTTGAGAAATATAGATACACGATATGGATTATGCAATGGAACTAGATTGGTTATCACTAGGATGGGAAGATACGTCATTGAGGGGAGGGTCATTTCCAGAAGTAATGTTGGTGAACAGGTTTTTGTATCCAGGTTATCTATATCGCCTTCAGATGTCAGGATTCCCTTTAAGTTTCAACGAAGACAATTCCATTTGTCTGTATCATTTGCAATGACAATTAACAAAAGTCAAGGACAATCGCTTAAACATGTTGGTGTATATCTACCAACACCTATAATTTTTCACAGACAGTTGTATGTTGTTGTTTCAAGAGTTACATCCAGAGAAGGACTAAAGATATCGATCACGGATGAAGATGGTGAAGATTCCAATGTGACTTCTAACGTCGTATATGATGAAGTATTTCGCAATCTGCGATGAAACAACATGCCAATTTACTAAAAATTTCATATTCTCTTACCGAATTATTGATAGGATTACCAGATTTTCTTTTATAATATTTTTCAGATTTTATACATTTTATGGAGCGTTTTATTTTGTCTACTCTGGATTATCATCTGTTATTTTTTCACCGTTACCAATTATATATTACATTTTATTATCCGTATGTCATTTCTTTAGCAATAAACCCGTGCGGGCACGGGTCCAGTTTCTAGTAATACCCTAATTTCCATGAAAACTTGGCTATATATAGTAAACCCTAAACCGTGTTTCTCTAAAAAAAACCTTAACCCCTGGTAAATTTCACACGCATCACAAGAATCATATCTTTTGATATTTAGAGGTTTGCAAATGGAATGACGTGACCTTACAACTTTCCTCTTATACCACTGCTTAACTGGTAACTTTAATTCAATTATGAATTTTTTTCTTCTATTTTTTGGATTGTTATTAGTAGTGTTTTTTGAAGCATATAGCATACTCAAGCTTATATAAGTAGTGTTTTTGAATTATACAATTGTCATACTTTTTGTATACTTTTTGTAACATGTTGTTTTCCATTGATTTGGTAGGTCCTTTGATGACTCATCCTCTAACTGAGATTGACAAGATTGTCACCAAACTTCAATTGAAGTACAAAACATACATAGTTGAGTACGACACAGAAGATGTAATTTGTCGTTTTTTTTCCTAACTTCTTGCTTTTTTTTGTTTTTTTAGAAAAACTATCATTCTGCAATATATTATTTGGCATCAAAGGACTTAAAGTTGTTCTATTTCCATTAATTTTATATTCACTAATTTTTATTTTATTTTATTTGTTCATAATATTATTTCAGAGAGAGTGTTGGAGATGCTCGAGAATAGTTGGCCTGATTTAATCGGTGGAGACAACAATTGGTTTTGGGAACATGAATGGGATTTGCATGGAAAGACTTCTGGTTTAGATCAACAAGATTTTTTTATAAAAGACATGCAACTTTTGTCTTTTGTTGATCTAGACAGAAAATTTGCAAAGGCTAATATAATTGCAAGGGATAGACCATATTATAAACAAGATATCAAAGCTGGACTAGCAAAGCTAATGGATGGAGTTGAACCTATACTTGTCTACAGAGGTAAAAATAATCAATCGTCAATTAGGAGAAGTTCGTAGTTGTGTAAACATGACTAACCATTTCGTACCATGTGGTCCTAAGGGCCAGCTACCAGATATAGATTGTGATCGATAATCAGTTGTATGTATCGGTATGTAATCTCTATTAATAATAATAATTTTTTTTTTTAACCCGTATGGGTTAAATGGTTTGTGTTGATTATTCAATGAATTCATAGTATGAAATTACGGAAGTAAAAGTTAAAGTGAGATCCTCAAAATTGTATTATAACACGAATCATGAAATTATGGATGTTTCTAACATTACTCTATATTACAATTCAAAATATTCCTCTAAAAAAAATCATTTCAAAATATTGTTATTATAAATGAACTGATGCAAATAAGGACATGATAACAATGAACTCATTTATATATAACACGAATCAAGTGATAGGTGTTGATTCTTCATCACTGTTGAGTTCAGTAAAGGAAGTATTCTTAAGAAGATTGGTGCTTAAATGCAATCGTATGCATAAATTATTTTCTAACCATATCATCCAATGGAAGATTGCATTTTAATAGTATGCAAACATGAGATAGATGTAAAGTTTTAGCACAATAAACTCTTTATTCATATGAATTTCATAGAACTAAAGGCATCTTCATATCAAAAAAGCAATGTCATTGATGGAGTACCGTTAACTGTTAAATCCAAATTTAAACAAAGATATATTGCTAATTATATTAGTTAGACAATCAAGCTTCTCAAATATAAGCCACTGGCAAAAAAGCGTTCATACAATTTAAATAGAAACAGAATAAAAAGAAAAAAAGTAAACTTTCAAACTAAAATCATAAAGCATAGCTCATACTATTAAATGGTTTCTTAATTTGTTTGTTACTGTCGATAACAAGAAGGCATAACTCATAGTGAAAACAAGAAGGAAAAAAAAATCAACTATTTATTCCTCCAATTGGAAGAATGCTTTCTTTATGGAATATTGTTTTATAAAAAGTAGGCTTTGTTGTAATTCCAATCTCCTCAATCATCTTGTTACTTAAATCAAACCAGGCTAGTTCACCGTCTTTTTTTCTGAACAATATTCGGCCTTTTTTACCCGCTCCAATGGGATCCGCAAGGCAAGGCAAAAATTCAACTATGAAGAGTTTGGTCCATGACTCCTTTATACCGAGCTCACCCAACATTAAAATGTGAAGTATAGATGTCTCTGCGGAGATGAAAGCAATAGACCCGTTCAACAACACCAAGTATCTCCAGGCCAAATTAAATCTATCCACCTGGGAGGGTATGAGTGTTGTAATGGAAGATTCTTTGCTGAAGTCAAACGACACCAGATATGTTTGTGCTTCTTTTTCAGCCCACCAATGACACACTCCATCCATGTACACGTCTACATTGTCATAAGAACGAAGCATATCAACATCAATTGTCCTCCAAGTGTTGCTATTTGGGATATACATCTCCAAAAAAGAAACGGATGGCAAATCACAACTTGGAATACAAGTTATGAATCGAATAACTTTATATTCATGTGTGACACGGTCATACCCAACAGGAACGTGACCATCATCGGGTGAAACTCTCCAATAAGGTTTAGATTCAATTGGGCTGGAAGGAATGAACTTGAATTCCTTTGTAGTTGGATTCCACAATAAAAGTTGGGTTTCACCCCAACAATCACGTTTAACACAAAGAGTGCCATTAATACTAACCGAACTCATCACTTGAAAATAAGCATGAACCACGTCGTCCTCCTCTTCGGATGAAGAGGCATAATCTTCAAATGGTGGTGGATGTGGATCATCCTCTTGAAATGGCTTCGGCCAATCTAATTGAACCACGTTTTCACACTTCTCCCCAGAAAGAGAATGCAAAAGAATTTTACAATTGTAATAGTAAGTAGGTTTATTTGGTGGATCATTTGGCACTGTTTGTACGAGTACGACAGATGAATCATCATAATAAGAATGATCCTTTGTTAAGAGATAGTTGCGATATAAAGTCATGAAATAAGGGTTATCAAATAGTAAGGACCATGACTTGTTTACGCATTGAAATCGCTTCAAAGATTTAAGAGGAAGTTTGGAAAGAATAAAAACGGCAATATCATCGTGTATATGATTGCTAACCTTCATCTCGAACGACGGTAACAAGGAATCAGCAAGGAACACGGCTTCCGTTTGAAAGCGTTACGAGAGCAACAAAAGAAGTGTTGAATTTTGTTTAGCGCGATACAGCTGAGGATACTATCCTTACCTTATATTTTGTTTGGACTCAAAATAAGTAAGTTACTAATTTTTAGGACGAAAATGCTGAAACTTGATAACTACCAAAACAAACAAAAAAACAATATTGCTCCTTTATAATTGGTTTGGGCTCAACAAAATAATTTAGTTACTAATTTTCAGGATGAAATTATTTTCATTTTAAGGAATAATGAAACACCTTTATGAATTTTTTTTTATGAAAATATTATTGATATCTTTTTCTTACGGAAATAAATATTATTTATCTAAATAATATGGTGGATTCTAGGGTGAACCATCAAATAAATGCTTCATCGGTGGACCACTTATATACACTTCAGATTTAAATTAAAGCTTTGTTATAGACAAAAATGAAAACACATGTAAATTTCTTCACACTATTTCCACACAATTTTCATGAAAGTGTGGTAGGTGGAACATGAAGAATATTTGTAAACAAAGTGTCATGAATGAATATTTGTAAACAAACAAACTGTGGGTAGCTTTTAGTCTGCGAGTTGAATCTCAAAGAAGAACTTCTCAAAGAAGAACTTTTCCTGTAATGGCACGTTGGGTTCTTATTTTATGTTTTTTATATTTTCTTATACCAAGCACGAACGTACAAACAACAAATAACCCAGACCCTTTCGAAGCCTATATGGTGGCTGTTCAATGGCCTGGAACGGTTTGTAGGGCTCCGAGGACATGTAAGTATACACAATGGGGAGCTTTTTTTACGCTCCACGGCATCTGGCCGGTGTATACTACTGATCTTACCAAAAATCCTGTGCCAGAAGTCAAAAATGCAATTCCTTATAACAAGGTAATCTTATTTTAACAGTTGTTCTACTTCCATTAATTTTATATTCACTAATTTTTTTTCATTATATTTGTTCAGAATAGTTTTACGGACAAAAGATTGTTGGAGATGCTCGAGAACGGTTGGCCTGATTTAACAAGTGGAAACAACAATTTGTTTTGGGAACATGAATGGAATAACCATGGGAAGGCTTCCGGTTTAGATCAACAAGATTTTTTTATAAAAGGCATGCAACTTTTTGCTTTTGTTGATCTAGACAGAAAGTTTGCAACAGCTAATATACCTACAAGGGATAGACCATATGATAAACAATATATCAAAACCGGACTAGCACAGCTAATGGATGGAGTTGAACCTATATTTGTCTGTAAAGGTAAAAAGAACGATCGTCAATTAGCAGAAGTTCGTAGTTGTGTAAACATGACTAACCATTTCGTACCATGTGGTCCTAATGGCCAGTTACCAGATATAGATTGTGATTATTCATCAGTCGTATTATTTCAGTTATAAAGTATCAGTTTGTAATCTCTAATAATAATAATAATAATTTTTTTTTTTAACCCATATGGGTTAAATGGTTTGTGTTGATTATTCAATAAATTCAAAGTATGAAATTACGGAATCAGCAAGGTTTGAAAGCGTTACGAGAGCAACAAAAGAAGTGTTGAATTTTGTTTAGCGCGATACAGCTCAGGATACTATCCTTACCTTATATTTTGTTTGGACTCAAAATAAGTAAGTTACTAATTTTTAGGACGAAAATGCTGAAACTTGATAACTACCAAAACAAACAAAAAAACAATATTGCTCCTTTATAATTGGTTTGGGCTCAACAAAATAATTTAGTTACTAATTTTCAGGATGAAATTATTTCAATTTAAGGAATAATGAAACACTATTATGAATTTTTTTTTATGAAAATATTATTGATATTTTTTTCTTACGGAAACAAATATTATTTATCTATACTATATATAAAAGAAACTACCCCTTTCAACACACTTTTGGGTTGGAATTTTATTTTCAAAAATACCTTTAATTTTAAATACAAATAACACATGTAACAAATAGATAAGAATCAATTTAAATTTAAATATTATAACAAATGTAACAAACACAATATGAATACATGTATATCTGTTTTTTTTCTTTTCTTCCTTTATCATTTAAAAAATATAACAAACTAGATGAGTGTATTTATACTTACTTTTTCATTATCCCAATTATACCCTTAAAAAAAACTTTTTCTATAATAAAAATTGTTGTTATGTCATTAAAAAAACAACAAACATTCATATTTTTACTTTTAAACAGAACTAAAATTTCATATAAAAAATACCGTTCATAATTTTCAAACGTTACCGCAATAAAAAGAGCGAAAATACGAGCACGGAGTGCCCGTTTTTCGCTAGTCTAAATAATATGGTGGATTCTAAGGTGAACCATCAAATAAGTGGTTCATCGGTGGACCACTATACACGTCAGAACCTATACTCAAACCCATCCTGAATGTAAATAATCAATTTATTACCCCATTTATATAAATAGAAACTCAATCCCTAAATCACTGCACTCACACAGTCAGATGACTTGGAGAATATTGAGGTACATCTTGAGGATGAAGATAACGCTATACTCTCGTTATGTGCTCTACCGAGATCTTTTGAATCTTTCAAAGATACCATGCTCTATGACAAAGAAGGCATTGTTATCTTGGAAGAAATTCAAGCGGCTTTGAGAACCAAGGAGTTGACTAAGTCCAAGAACTTGAGAACTGATGAAAACGGTGAAGGCCTAAGTGTTTCAAGAGGGAATGGCGGAGGTAGAGGTAACCGGAGAAAGTGTGGTAACAAGTCAAAGTTTAAATGTTTTAACTGTAACAAGATGGGTCACTTCATGAAGGATTATCCGAAGATTAATGTTAATTCCGCACAAATTGTCTCTGAGGGTTATGAGGATGCATGATCTTTGGTGGTGTGTTGTTTGGAGGATAAAGAAGGTGATGTTTCTCACCTTGGGAATGATGCTTGGTAGAGTGGTGGTCGTCTAGAGAGACGTTAAACATGCAACATCAGTCTGGAGAGGCGGTGGTAAGAATACTCATGATCTACCTGTTGAGGTGGAGTTTCAAGGTGGAAGACATAGTGGGATGTACACATTTGCTAGCTGAGAGGTTGGAAGCTCAGCTTTAGGTGGAGTTGAACACACTGGGAATGGTACGACTATGGAGGACCTTGGGTGCTATGCTCTAGTGGTGAGCAAGAGATTTCTTCATGAAGATGGAAGACATTCCAGAGGTTGAAGAATGTATAGCACGACTTACGGGATTACCCTAAAAAGCCAAGGGTGATTGGATGCAAGGAGATCTTCAAGAAAGCGGGAGATGTCCTGTGTTGAAGATGTTATGGTGTATACTTGTGGAACTACCTAAAATTCCAGGCGTAGTTGGACTGCAAGGACCTTCGAGAAGGCGGAAGACATTCTAATGGCTGAAGGGTTAAGGTGTGTACTTGTGGATTACCCTAAAAATCCAAGGGTGATTGGATGCAAGTATATCTTCAAGGAAGCGGGAGATGTCTCGTATTGAAGAGGTATGGTGGATACTTGTGGAATTACCTAAAATTTATGGGCTTCGGTTAACCTAAGCCCATAAAGTAGATCCAAATAGCCTAAGTTGTTTATGTAACCATAAATAAATACATTGATGCCGCACCACATCTTTCTTCATCATTCTCTCTCCCACTGTTCTCTTCTTTTCATCTCAATCATTTATTTTGTCGACCCTTCACACCTCCATTGTTTTCTTCTCTCGTTGCATCCTATCTTCTGTCGATCCTCTCCCTGCTTCTTCTATTTGTATCATACACATATTTTCTCTCTGATTTTTTTTTTGAACTAGAAAGCTGCAGCAGCCGCCTTTGCCCAAATTGACACCACGTCGCATCGGCCGCTTTCCACTTTTGTACCATATCGACGTGATTGTGCATGATGTAGGCGTTTTAGCTGCACCATCCACTTTTCATAACAGAGGTTGATAGATCCATCTTGATTTAATTTTAATAGCAAGTTTCACATGATTCGATTTTATAGATTTATTATCTACCTAGATTTTAGATCTTCTAACCATTAAAGTAATCAAATTTAATTTTTGCGACTCTTTGATGAATTTTTTTTAGGGTTTTGAAGAGCTTTGCTTCGCAATGGACGAGAACGATAATTCACAATGTTCTGATATTGGAGGTAAATCATTTTCTATCCGTTAATATATAATATTTAATCTTGTTTTGTACATTCGTTTGATCTTTTTGAATTTTTATACTTCCAAACAATCAACATTAACGCCAACACATATTGATTGTACTATTTTTGCCAAGCAAACAATGCACCTCAAGATCACTATTCTTCAAATTCAATCAACAATGAACCCTAACCAACAACCAACATCCACACACCATTTCTCCAGAAAAATAATTCAAATAAATAATTCTTTTCTTTTATTTTTGTCATAATATATAATCATTTCACACAAATTCTATCAGAAAAATAATTCAAAATAACAAATTGACAAAATCATGTACAATTGAAGAGAAAATAAATAAATAATTCATTATTCCGTTAATATATAATTGAAGCAACACCTAAACAATACATAGATCTAGCAAATAAAATAAAACTATTAATCAAATCAAATTGAAATTGAATTGAATTGAATTCAACGAAGGGTTTGAGTTGAACTACCTTCAAGCAAAATCAATAACTAGAGATTTTCGAAGGTTCTTTTACTATAAAGAAATTGATTGAATTTAAGATTCAAAGAAAAGAAAATACACTGATTTTTTTTAGGGTGAGAATTATACAAAAAATATGATCAAAATAGCTATTATATAATTGAATGGAAATTACATAATAATATTTTGGTAAAAAAATATGAATAATATGGTCTTTTTTTATTTTTCACTTGTGAAAAGAAATTTAACGTTATTTATGGTGGTTTTAACAAAATAATATTAATTCCCTAAAAAGAAATCACTTTTTGGTCAAATAAAATTATATTATGATGATAAATATTATTATGATGATAATTAACAATAAGTTTCAACGCAATATATTGAAAATAGGTAGTGTTTCTCGATCATCATCATCGGGAATGAGTTCTTCTAGGTCTAGGACAATGAGTGTGACTTTGATTTTCACAATATATGTACCTTTTTAGAATATATACGTAGATTAAATTCACATGTGACCTATATAAACTTAAATTACGATATCATGTCCACGTAAACTTAAATCGCGTTATATTATGGAACAAACAACACGACATCGACAAACATCCATGGTGAAATTAACAACATCTAATAAATCATGGAACAAACGGTAAACTGAAACTTGAAGAAGTTTATGAAATTCACTTGCTTGTATGAATATAGTACAAATTAATGAAAAAGATGTTGTTCAATCTTTAATTTTGATAGTTATTGATTGCACATCCATGGTGGTTTGTGGGTGAAAAAGATAAAGGTTAAAAGTGATGATGAGAAAAAGGTTTTAAGAAATTTATACGAAGAAGAAAGACAATTTTGGTATTATTGTAAATTTTTAAAAAAAATTGGATAATGTGTGAAATATTTTATATTTTATACTTTAGTGCATATCAACAAATAAAAAAATATCAAAGGGAAGGGTGAGTTCCTTAACAAAATAAATGACGTGTCAGATAATAAAATAAATCTATTATTACCAATCAATCATTAAAATTCAAATTCGTACAAAATAAAACTCCGCATTCTTCTACCATGTTCATTCCGTTACAGACCGGTACCGGTAACTGATTCAAGCTCACGGGAGGTTCGCCGGAGATTCAAGATCCTGCAGCATTCTCTTCCATTCACATCATCTCTATCTGTTCCTCTCGATTTCTCTCCTTTTTGTCGCAGTTCAAGGTGATTTTCTTCTATTTTTGCTTCATCTTTTCAATTTTCATGTGGTTATTGCTGTATCATTTAGTTTGAACTTGTTTAGTTCATCATCAGTTTGAATTCTATATGAATGAAATCAACTGTTAGTTATTTCTTCAAGGCTCTGTTTGGATAAACTTTAATAAGCTATTTATGATTGCAACTTAATTTACATTATACAGGCTTATGTACATGCATTTATGTAACAAAAGATAAAATAAAACTAAATTGTTTCATGTAAGCTATAAGTTGTTTTCATAAGCTATTTTTGACAACTTAATGAAATAATCTGAAAACAGCTTATGAACAATGTCATAAGCTGTTTTCACATGTTATCCCAAACAATCTCAAAAAATTTATGTCAGTAGATAAGCTTAAATAAGCTTAACCAAGCAGACATTTAGGGACCGTTTGGATTTTTTTTTTTTTTTTTTTTTTTTGAGCTTATGCAAATAAAATAAGTTTGTCAAGGTAGTTTCTGAAAAAACAGCTTATGAAGATGCAATTTTTGTTAGTGAGAACATATGAATTAACATAAAAACTTATTTGCATAAATTAAGCCAATCCAAATGGACACTTAGTGATTTGGTATCACAAATGTCTAACTTTTCCCTAAGGTTTCAAAGCCTATCAACTTTAGGTATTTTATGATGAACACTGCTGCAAAATAAGACGTTTATCCAATATTGCCTTGTCGTAGTGTCCTATACTTTTGACAATGCTGGTGTTTCGGTGCTCGTGCTGTGCCGTGCGCCTGTGCCTGTGCCTGTGCCTGTGCCTGATGCTTGAGCTGAGTCTGTACAGTAGAAGATCTCTGTAGTTCTCTACTGATGGCGAAGAGGAGTAGTTATATTTTGAGTATTTTAATAGAGTGATTTTGTTCATTTAAGCTAAAAAATTCTCCCAAACTGTTACACAAAAGTGATATAAGTAGATAAGCTTAAATAAACCAATCCGAACATGCCAATAGTCATTGGTCATGCTAATCATATGTGCACTCGTCTTGTGGATTTACTTGTGTTTCTTAATTTTCTTGCATTTTAAAGATGTTTGCCTATGCTATCAAATTTAGCAATTTTATGTATTACACACTGATGGAATTTTTTTTTTGCTCTGTTACTTGGTGAAACAGCGAAGGAACAATGGATTTTTGGATTTTTCATTTGCATATGGTTCTTTTTGCTGTTCTTTTTGGCATGATACCAGCTACAGTGATAGTTGATTTGCCAACGTTTGTTGGCGATTTGCAAAACATCACCCTAAAAGGTGATGCTTTGCAAGTCCGGGGATCAATGGTTTTAAATCAAGCGGACTCAGTGCTGATGGGAAATATTAGTTGCGGCGCTGTTATTACAAAAAAGGCTGTAATGATGGAAAAGTCAGATTTCTTCACCACTCATTTCTCCTTCATGAGTTTGATAACAAACTCCGCCTCCCGAGGTGGAGAAGGCATTGGTTTTTTCATTTCACCTTATTCTTCAGCTGGGAGTCCACCCTATCCATTTGGGTTGCCTTCACTGCATCTGGCAGTTGTCTTCAAGTCCGGGTCCACTTCGAACAGCATTGACATAATGAGGGATGGTATCATTCCTTTCAAACTTGCCGAGTCTATCGAATACATCCTTAACACAGGAAGCTTATACAGTGTATGGATAAGTTTTGATGGGTACGATACCATCTCTGTATTTTTAAGTGACAACAGGATTAAACCTATTCACCCAACGTTGAATGCAAGCTCTGCTATCATAAAGGATTTTTTTCAAAAGTATCAAAATCTCTACTTTGGGTTGTCTGCATCTACTGAGGGTGGATTTGAAAAGCACATAGTTAGTGATTGGATATTGGAGGTTAATCATGGGTTACCTGCTTTGGCACCTGAGTCTCAGACAAATAACATCACAAATGGCTCTGAAAAAATAAATCTGGCAAACAAGACAGGAAACTGGGCAATTTTTCTGACTGCGGCTGGTTTGTTCATATTACTGTTGATGGTGTTATGGGCAACTTTTTACGTGAGTGGAAAGATAAAGGCTGTAAGGGCATCACCAACAGAGAATAGCCATCTCACTGGAAATTTCGAAATGCTTCCTTATACATCATTGAATTTGTCTGGAGGTCCTCTTGCAAGGGAGTCTGAAGAAGGCATTTATTCACAATTTTTTACTCCATAATGTATTTTTTTCACATTCTCAATTAGCTCATATTGTGTCAATTTGATGTTTTCAATTGGACAGGTGGGGAAAGAGATAGTGTGCCTGGGGAAGGAGATATGCCTGTGCCTAATGAAACAGGTATTATGCGTGCGTGATTGTCCATTAGGTTTTGAAGGTCATTGAAGTATTTTTCTTCATATTCTCAATTTGATGTTTGCGTCAATTTGATGTTTTCAATTTGACAGGTGGGAAAGGAGATATTATGGGATTACCAGACCTTTGCAAGAGTACTTACGTGTAGTGCTGAGGGCTGTTTTCTTGTGTACGAGTTTTTGTCCATTATACTCAAGTCTTTGTTCAATTTCCTGTTTTTTAAGTCCTTGTCCAGTGTGTATATCCTATTAGTATTACTATTCTAAATTCTTCAGATTTTCTAGTCCAAATTATTTGTTTCATGAACTCCAAACAAACCAAAAATATATTCTAATCTCGTTATCAGACCACTTCTTCACTCTTTCATTCACCTCATCAAATTTAATTAACTCCTTAGTTTTTGTGGCCTCCCGACTTTAAGGTACTGCCTTTGTCCCAAATAGTCTTGCCATAGCTCATACAAAGACGATAATGGAAATAGAATAACATCTTTACTAAGTTATCCTTATTAAATATGACATGTTCACTAATTTGTGGGTGATGAACATAAGAAACTCTTATGAGGTCGTTATACTTTGGACACACAATTTAGGCACGCTTACTAAAATAAAAAATAAAAAAGATAGAAAATGAAAGAATTAAATAATGTGTTTTTCCAAATAATTAAATCGTACATATTTTTACGTATGTGTCCAAATTAAATTTATATTCACATTTTTTATTTACTGCCTCATAGTTTGTCACTCCATGGTCGTTTTCATACACATATTACTTGTTCAATTATTTTCACAAAGCTTACATATGACACTTCAAGTTATTTAACAGAAATTCCTCAAATTTTCTATCCCTTAATATATAATATTTAATCTTATTCACAATGTGACAATTCGAGAACGATAATTCATAATGTTCTGATATTGGAGGTAAATCATTTTCTATCCCTTAATATATAATATTTAATCTTGTTTTGTACATTCGTTTGATCATTTTTAATTTTTATACTTCCAAACAATCAACATTAACACCAACACATATTGGTTGTACTATTTTTGCCAAGCAAACAATGTACCTCAAGATCACTATTCTTCAAATTCAATCAACAATGAACCCTAACCAACAACCAACATCCACACACCATTTCTCCAGAAAAATAATTCAAATAAATAATTCTTTTCTTTTATTTTTGTCATAATATATAATCATTTCACACAAATTCTATTAGAAAAATAATTCAAAATAACAAATTGACAAAATCATGTACAATTGAAGAGAAAATAAATAAATAAAAAATTCATTATTCTGTTAATATATAATTGAAGCAACACCTAAACAATCCATAGATCTATCAAACAAAATAAAACTATTAATCAAATCAAATTGAAATTGAATTGAATTGAATTCAACAAAGTGTTTGAGTTGAACTACCTTCAAGCAAAATCAATAACTAGAGATTTTCGAAGGTTTTTCTACTATAAAGAAATTGATTGAATTTAAGATTCAAAGAAAAGAAAATACACTGATTTTTTTAGGGTGAGAATTATACAAAAAATATGATCAAAATAGCTATTATATAATTGAATGGAAATTACATAATAATATTTTGGTAAAGAAATGATGAATAATATAGTTTTTTTTTATTTTTCACTTGTCAAAAGAAATTTATCGTTATTTATGGTGGTTTTAACAAAATAATATTAATTCCCTAAAACAAATCGCTTTTTGGTCAAATAAAATTATATTATGATGGTAAATATTATTATGATGATAAATAACAATAAGTTTCGGCGCAATATATTGAAAATAGGTAGTGTTTTTCGATCATCATCATCATCAGGAATGAGTTCTTCTAGGTCTAGGACAATGAGTGTGACTTTGATTTTCACAATATATGTGACAATGTCGTTGTTCTTTTCCTCTGCCAGTAGTACTTTCATTGTATTTTTTTTTTTAATATATCAATCTATATTATTATGTTATTTTATATTTTTTCTATTTAATAAATTCATTTAATAAATTTTCAACATAAAAATAAACAAACAAAAAATTAAAAGAACCTAGTAGGATGGTGTGAAATGAGATGGAGCTATCCTAAATGTTGTATTAATTAATAAGCTAAACAAAATTTAAAATAAAAAAAATAAAAAATAAAAGCAAGTAGGATGGAGCCATCTGAGATGAAGCCATCATGAAGGAACATTGTGTCATCTCAGATGGAGCTATGTAAGGGCAAAAGTGAAAGTAGAACATATTGGATATTTATTTTCAATGTAGGGTACATTGGACAATTTTTTTGAAAAATAGGGCCTGCAAAAAAAAAAATCATAAATACATGGTGAAATAAGCAACCTCAAACATCTACACAACAACAATTTGGAACATATACACTAGATTTTCAATATGGGAAATTAAGATCATTAGACAAAGAGGAAAAATAAGCAAAAATGGGAGAACAAGTGAGCAACAGGCAGATTCTAGCTTTAGACTACATAACTGGTAATCCAAAACAAACAGACATGTATTTGAAAACCTCTACCATTAGCTTACAACTTCCTATAGAGGCCCAGTCTCGGGTGGATGACCACATTGGGTCATCTACCATCGATGACTTCCTTTTTACCGTACAATATAATATTAAAATAATGGGCGGTCAAGATCATCGACGGGTGACTCTTTGCTACAGTGTCCTTCAAGGTTTTTTCAAAATACCGTGAATGGCCCGGTTCTATTCCTATTTACAATTCTGTAATGTTTATTCGCCCCATTATTGTTTCGTATTTTAAACTTTTACCCCAGATGCTTTGCCCCATTATTGTTTCCTATTTTCAATTTTTACCCCGGTCGGGATTCAATCAATATGACCTTTGGGAATTGGGATTTCTTTGATAACATTTCAACAGACGCAACGATTGATTTTCTCTAGGCTGCACACTTCAATTTATTGTTACTGTTAAGTGTTAGTGGTAGATGGAGAGGGTTCATTGTTTAAGTACGGTTCTTTCTTTCACTGTGTTAACCCCCTTCTTGTTTGTGGAATTCATATTTTCCCAAAAAGTATCATTCACCTCGGTCATCATCAGAACCGCCGATGAGTAAAATCATCAGCTACCGTCGCAGACCACGACGTTCTTCGGAATTAGAACTTGCAACCACCCCTTACATGAGGCACTACATGATGTTCCGTGGGCCGGAGATAAGTGGATTCTCAACAGGCCATGTAAAAAATGAGGTCAAAATAAGTTATTTATTGCTAATTTCCCGACCGTAAACATATATTTGCTATAAAGTCATATGTATTCATGATTTAGTAGATTATAGATATAGATAGACGGTGGCATTAAGATAAGCTGCTGGTAAACCAAGATTTTAATGCTTGTTTCAGTATGTCAAATTCTAACATTATGGTTTGTAAAAATCTTAGACTATAAATTCCTTTATGGCTAAGCACCGGTGAGTGATGATGCTTTGTTGAATATGTTCTTGCATGGAAACTCCTTTTGTTGAAGATGTCGTTCATTGTATATAGCCTACATTCACATGTAGCTTGTATCTCCCTGACATTGTTCAACCTAGTTTTGGTCTATTTGCAACATTTCATGGTTAACTTAGGGTCTTCATGCTCTGTACATATAAACTCTTTCATTTGTCGATTGTATGATGGTTTTGGTTAGATAGAGTATCATTGGAACAAACGTGATCAATCATAATGTTGATATCCGATGTAGTGTTTTGAGTAATGAATTTAAAACTTGTTTTTATATGTTATCCTTCCCTCGTTGTTGGCGTGTACAAAAGGACATATGATTTTGAGATTTTACCAGACGTTGTACAGTCGTTATTTGATGCATTTCGAGTATAGTTTATGTTATGCATTTTGTTTGGAGTGTGATTTTGATTGTGCGTGTCATATGGTGTATTTTTTGCTGTTGTTTTACACAGGTGTTTGGCGAGGTCGACCCTAAGTTTTATAACAAATTCAAGGACGAATAGGCAAAAAATGGAATCTGGGTGATGTGGATCGTAACACATGTAACACCCTATTTCTAATAAGCGGTAACACGCGCGAATACATCAGACATATTCTAGAAATAGATGCTTGTAGTACCCTAATTTTGTCCGAATAATTTTCAGAAAAAATCCCAACAATAAGTGTTACTTTGTTTAATTTTATTGTTTTTCGTCATTATTAATTTCCTTCAAAAAAAAAAAAAGAAACATAATTTGAGATTTGCTTTATTGAGAATGATCTAGAGCATACACCAGAACATTCTGGAGAACATTTTGGTCGTACCACAAATGAAACAAAGTGACATTATCATGTCCGATTAAATAGGCCACTAGATTACAGCTGCAAGGTCACCACACGTTTTGTCTCAAAAAGGAAAGGAACAACAAGAATGTTCTTAGGAACATTCTCCATGTGGCAAATTTTACAACTTGAACACTCTTGCTCTCCAAGCAACAAAGGACATTACTTGTAGCTTTCAAAGAAGTGCCAAACAACTTGCATTCACGTGTCAACCTTTTCTCTTTGCAAATTGGAAGTTCTAGAACGATCTGGAGAACGTTCTGCAAGAACAAAATTGTTTTACAAAGAAAGAATGTTCTGAGAACATTCTGGTGAGACTACAAATGTGGATAAGCATGTTGTCATTCAATCACAGCCAATTACAACTCATGCACAACTGTACGTGAGCTGTCTCAAAAGGCAAGAATGAAGAGAATGTTCTTCAGAACATTCTTCACTTGGAAATACACATTTTTTGAAACACTTGTGCATCAACCAACAAAAACATAAGCACATGGGCTGTTTTTAGAAAGGGGAACACAACTGTTTTTGTCTGCAAAGCTTCAAGACATAAGCTTCTATAAATACAAGCACATAGCAAGGCAATTGAAAAAAAAAAAGCTTACAAAAAGAACTTAATCTCTCTCAAATTTCTCACTACTTTCAAAAGCTCTCCCAACACAAACAAATTTCTCAACAAAGCCTTTTTCTTTCTCATCATCATCATCAACAAACAAACAAAAATCAAACAAAACAATCTTTTTTCTTTCTTTCTTTCTTTCTCTTACTCTCCCCACAAAGGTACATAATCTTTTTTCTCTCTTCTTTTCCTTTTCTCGTCTCTCTCTCTCTCTCCCTCTCTCTCTCTCTCTCCCTCTCTCCCACTCTCTCTCTCTATTTATCTTTTCATTATTTTACACTAAAATACACACTTTAATCCAGAGTGCTCTGGTCCTAAATTAACTGTTAGTATTATATTTTTGTTTTTTTAATTATTCTCCAGAACAATCTGGTCCTTGGTAACTAAATTAATCCAGAGTGCTCTGGTCCTAAATTAACTGTTAGTATTATATTTTTGTTTTTTTAATTATTCTCCAGAACAATCTGGTCCTTGGTAACTAAATTAATCCAGAGTGCTCTGGTCCTAAATTAACTGTTAATATTATATTTTTGCTTAATTTATTATTCTCCAGAACAATCTGGTCCTCGTTAATTAAATTAATCCAGAGTGCTCTGGTCCTAAATTAACTGTTAATATCATATTTTTGTTTAATTTATTATTCTCCAGAACAATCTGGTCCTTGTTAATTAAATTAATCCAGAGTGCTCTGGTCCTAAATTAATTGTTAATATTATATTTTTGTTTAATTATTCTCCAGAACAATCTCGTCCTTGTTAATTAAATTAATCCAGAGTGTTCTGGTCCTAAACTAACTGTTAATATTATATTTTTGTTTTATATAACCATTCTCCAGAATATTCTGGTCCTATAAATATATATTATTTATTTGTTGGATTAACCTTAACCAAAAATCTTCTTTTTCACGCCCACCCGCGTTTAATTTTTTCCCTCAAACAGATGTTATCGCCCAAGTGCGAGTCCTTCCCCTTTTTTAAGCAAACCTTCTTTTCTTATGCCCATGCGCGTTCAATTTTTTCCCTCAAACGGATGTTATCGCCCAAGTGCGAGTCCTTCCCCTTTTTTAAGCAAACCTTCTTTTCTTACGCCCATGCGCGTTCAATTTTTCCCCTCAAACGGATGTCATCGCCCAAGTGCGAGTCCTTCCCCTTTTTTAAGCAAACCTTTTTCATGCCCATGTGCGTTCAATCTTTTTCTCAAACGGATACCATCGCCCAAGTGCGCGTCCGCCCCTTTTTAAAGCAAACTTTTTCGCCCAAGCGCGACTAAATCATTTTCATAAATAAAATCAATCAACACAAAAACATTCTCTTGCACCCAGAACTACGTAGCTTTGATTTGTCCATCGCACCTGGAGATACGTAGGAGCAAGATGAAACTCTTGTCAAGCACACTAATAAAAAACTCATTTTTGGTCTTTAAATCATTTTTTTTTCTTTTTAAACATTTTTTTCACAATGATAAGGAAACAAACATAAAACTAACACCTAATTAAGCGCTAAACTAATTAACGGTTCCTGTTGGATACAACGGATGCGATGGGTGCTAATACCTTCCCCTCGCATAACCGATTCCCGAACCCGAATTTTGGTCGCACTGACCTTGTTCTCATTCTCAAAGGGGTTTATCGACGTTCCCTTTTCAAAAATAAAACTTCGGTGGCGACTTTACTATTTAGCGAGAGCTTTACGCCCGTGTATTTTTCCCGCCGCTTCAGCTGGCGACTTCACTGGGGAGCTTTAGTGGATCAAACCTAGTTAGTTAGTTTATCTTTTAGTGTTAGTTCATTTGTTTTTCATGTTTGTTTATCCTTGATCTTATTTGCTTTATTTATTAATTTATTTTATTTATTTGTTTTTGCCTTTATATTATTATGCTTTTGTGCCACGGTTGTGCTATTCAAAACACTTTTGAGTGGAGCTCTACACCCGAGTTTGAAAAAACCTAGGTTGAGGATGGTGGTTGCGTAGTATTGGCTTTCGAGATAGACATCTCATTTAGTCAATATGAAGACCCCGCTTAGAGTTGGTCCTCTTCGTGAAAGGTCGTCCGTATAATGGTTAACCCGTTATTATGGCGAAATTCTGAATTGGACCCATAACTCTAAGGACCTTCTTTTTAGAACCTCTTCAAACTTTGGTGTTTGTATTGGCTTTCGAGGTAAACATCTCGTATGGTTAGTACAAACCCCACCTAGAAAAGATGCACTCGTGAAAGGTTGTCGTATAATGGTTAACCCGTTATTATGACAAAATTCTGAGATGCCTCCATAACTCTAGGTACTCCTAACTCAAAAAAATTAGAACTATCCTTGGTGAGAACCTCAATATAGAAAGCACATAATCCTAAGCCCCCATAGGGAGCCTTCCCTTTAATATTTGTTTCCCAATTATCCATACCCACACAATACATACATGCATTGCATCCACATGCATAAAATCATTTTTTTTAACATACAAGTTTGCTTCAGGGAATTGCAAAGGCTAAAATTATGTTGCAAGCGACTAACAAATTGAACATGGGCTCTGAGAAAAGAAGAACTTTGTCATTTAAAGTCGAGCTCCCAAATTTGGAAAGTCTTAGAGATTTGAGCGTCGAATTAACAACAATCCCGAAGAATGCTTTGTGTCTTCAAGTATGGTGAAATCCTTGACCTTTTGTTCACCAATGTCCAGGTAGATGCTATCACAGCGTTAGCACAGTTTTATGATCCCCCGATGAGAAGTTTCCTATTCCAAGACTTCCAACTAGCACCCACGCTTGAAGAGTTCGAAAGGATTGTGGGCATTCCTTCAAAAGGCAATGGTCCATATCTGGAAATTGGCCATCCACCAAAAGTTGAAGATTTGGCTAAAGCTCTAAACATCGAAGTGTCCGGATTGGCCAGTAATGTGAGGACTAGAGGGAATTCTTCTGGTTTCCTCCGAAGTTATCTAGAGAGAAAGGCTCGTGAGTTCGCCGCGTCCCGAGATATGAAGTCCTTCAACAACGTGCTAGCCCTCCTTGTTTATAGTTTGGTAATGTTTCCATCAACCGAAAACTTTGTTGATTTTGCTGCAATCAGTGTCTTTTGGGTTGTCCTTACGAAAGACAAAGATCCAGTTCCAGCACTCTTGGCCAATGTGTACTACACTCTTCACATGCGCCACGAGAAACAACGGGGCAATATTGTTTGTTGTTTGCCTTTACTCTATCGTTGGTTCATATCTCACATGAGCAAGGACCAATCACAAATGAACAAGATGGATAAGGATGAATGGTCTCAATTTTTGGCATCCCTTATCGAAAATATGATATGTTGGTATCCAATGAAGCAGAATCAAAGAAATCATCATTAGCTGTGGGGAATTCCCAAATGTGCCACTCATAGGATCCAATGCATGCATAAACTATAATCCAATATTGGCTCTAAGACAGTTGGGGCGTCCTATGTGGGAGAAGCCTGAAGAGAAATCCTTGGAATGTCTAGTGTTACATGACATGGGTACCAAAGACCCTGTGATGTTACAAAAGATTATTCGAGCTTGGGGAAATGTTAACAAAAAGGAATTGACTGTAAACGCAAGGCTGGCGCCAGCAAAGAGACTTATCGACCATGGGTCAAAGAAAGAGTCCAAGAGGTGAAACTACCTTTCATTGTCAAAACCCTATTCTGCCTAGGTCCCCCGAGCCTATTCCTATATCAATTGAGGAAGCAGATGATCTCAAAGCAACCATTGCACAACTCAACAAAGCAAAAGAGGAGATGCAAGCTACTCTACTCAAAGCTACTCAAGAAAACTGCAAGCTAAAAATGGAAGGACTCCGAAAAGACGAAATCATCGAGAGTAGCAACAAAAGGTTAAGGCTTGAAGAGGACGAAAAATGCAGGGTGCAAGATTGTTTGGGAGGAGCAAATTCTCAGCTCAAGCATAAAAACAAAGAGCGGGATGAACTCTTAGATAGAGCCCACCAGTTGAGAAAGTTATGGACAGGATCCCAAGTTGAGGGAAGAAAGCTAAAGAAAGATCTCGAAGATGCAAAACAACAGCTCAATAGCATGGCAAATGAGTATGAGGGATATGTGTTGAGTGAGAGACTACAAAAGGAAGCATTGGAAAGAGCACTTGTAAGGAGTCGACTTGAGTTGAAAAGGGAACAAGAGAATCTGAAAGACTTCCATAAGTTCACTGACCGACAAGGAGAAGCTTGTGAAGACCTCAAAAGAAAAAATGAAAGGTGGGAGCATCGATATATTAACTTGGTTAACTTGGTTGAAAACGGAACTCTTTTTCGAATACTCCGTGACGAGGGTGTGCATTGGAAGAATATGTTCTCAAGACTAGCAAAGTTGGCCAATGATGTGATTGAAACCATCCCTGGGAAGTTGGAAGCAGCCGATGCAGCAGTGCATCCCTTCAATACTCCTTCCGACGTCATTGCTTTTGTTGAATTCTGTAAAACTATGATGAGATACTTTAAGGAGGAGATTGAGGCAATCTAAAAAGTTTGTAACTTGCCTGCTTGTATGACTTTTTGATTACTAAGAAAAACTTTTGCTTTTCGTTTACTTATGTTGCTCTTTGTCGTAATGCCTTTACAATTGGTAGATACTTGCTATAACACCAAAGGCCTTGCAGTTCCCTGAAGCTAATCACAAAAAAAAAAAAACTTTTTCATGCATTTGCATCATACGTAACATGCATACATTTGTTTTCATACCCAAAACTCATTCCCTTTACTATTACTAGGAATTCCCACAAACCAAACTGATTCATCGACATTCGCATTACACTCGAAACAACGCGCGAAGAATCATGGAAGAGATTGAACAAAACCAAGAAGTCATGAGGCAAGACATCAACCAGCTGAATGGGAAGTTGGATCGGCTGAAGGATATTCTCCAAGAACTTGCAAACAGAGAACAGAACCCGCATCCTTCAGTAGTGGAAAATGTTATTCCCGAGCCACAACCAACTTCGGCAACGGTTGTTGGTTGGCCTCCATTTGGTCTTCCTCCCGGCTACACGCCTCCACAGTTGGAAGACCCTACTGAAAGTGGTCAGTCCCAGCCTCGTCCTGCTCAAGCATCAGTGCCTCTTCCAAATGGAACTCCTGTGGTGCAAGAGACCGTTGATATTACCGCAGGATTTCCAATACCTCAAGGTACAGTAGAAAATCCATTGTTGGTGTATCATTCTCCCAACCCATCAGGCCCTCATAGGGAGCATACTGAGCCTTATTTAGATGGACGATCACCTGTAGTGGTTAAAAATGAAGGAAATAATGAGTTCGGGTTTGATGCGCTTGATATGTGTTTGGTCTCAAATGTGGTGATTCCCCCAAAATTCAAAATACCGGATTTTGAAAAATACAAAGGTTTGACTTGTCCTCGCAATAACTTGATTATGTATTGCAGAAAGATGGGTATAGCTGCTCAAGATGATAAGCTCCTAATCCATTTCTTCCAAGATAGTCTCAGCGGAGCTTCTTTAAACTGGTATATGCATCTCGAGAAGAGTCGGATCCGGACTTGGAAGGACTTAGCTGAAGCCTTTGTCAAACAGTACAAATACAACATGGGTATGGCGCCAGATAGGATGCAACTGCAGGATTTAACCAAAAGGGGAACCAAAACATTCAAGGAATATGCACAGCGGTGGAGAGAATTAGCATCGCAAGTTGAACCGCCTTTGTCCGAAAGAGAGCTTGTACGAATTTTCATAGGCACCCTACAAGCTCCATACTATGAAAAGGTGATAGGAAGTGCCTCATCCGGTTTCTCCGAGCTTGTCATTATTGGAGAAATGGTAGAAGTGGGTTTAAAGAATGGAAAGATCCCGAATGCTCAAAGTGGTCAAGGTGCTGCAAGGAAATTTCCGACCTCTTTTCCGAAAAAGAAGGAAGGAGAAAACAATGCTGTAATGGCTGATCCTCGAAATTCCTATCATCCACCTGCAAATGCCTATCATTCCCCTATTCTTCAAGTACCATACCAAGATCAATATTATGTGGCCACAGCAGCACCTGTGCAATATCAACAACAATCACCTCAAAAGCCTCAGTATCAGCCTGCTCGTCCAAATCATTGGGGTCAAAGCTCAGGACAGAATCAATATCGGCTTCCCAACAATCAGCAACCAAGTCAGATCGACCCGATCCCTATCCCGTACAACCAACTTTGGCCGCTCTTGATAAAAAATTCTTTAGTAATGCCTCGAAATGTTAGACCTTTGGTACCTCCATATCCACATTGGTATAATTCAAATGCTAAATGTGAGTTTCATTCTGGAGCAATTGGCCATTCCATTGAAGATTGTAGAGCACTTAAAGAGACGGTGCAAAAGCTAGTTGAGAACAAGAGCCTGTCCTTCAAAGAGAACGTGCCCAATGTGAAGAGCAATCATTTGCCGGGTTATAATGGGCCAAACGTCAATGTTGTGGAGGAAAGTAAAGACTTTGACGAGATTAAAAGAGTTGAAGAAGTAAGAACTCCTTTGCTGATGGTCCATACCAAGCTAGCGAAATGCGGTTTGATCAAAGGAACTCATGACAATTGTGAAGAATGTGCCATAAGCCCCGAAGGTTGTCAGTTGGTCAAAGAGGAAGTGCAAGAATTGATGAATCAAGGCATATTGCAAATCAGTCGAGCAAGAAAGATGGCAGGTGTCTCAGTTATTGAGCCGCATTTTGAAAACAACACAAAAGCCCCAAAACCTGTCGAAATCCTTTATGAAAAAAGAGACGTTAATTCATTGATGAACCAGAGGCAGCCTGTTGTAATTTGTGTTCCATCACCATTTCCTTACAAAAGCTCCAAAGCAGTACCTTGGAATTATGATGCAACCGCCTTTGTCCATGAACCAGAAGAAAGGGCTACGGACGAACCTATGAAGGCGATGGATGGTGTTACTCACATTTCCGAAGGTAGTGGAATGACCAGAAGTGGTCGAATCTTTGTTCCCAATCAAATTAGAAGAGAAAGCAATGAGGCAGTAGGAGAAGCTCATAAAAGGAAAGAAGCTCCCGGTCAAGACAAGGGCCAGGAATTCGGTGATCAGTCAGAATCAAAGGAGGATGATGAGTTCCTAAAAATCATCAAGAGGAGTGAATACAAAATAGTTGATCAACTAAACCAAACTCCTTCCAAGATATCCATCCTTTCGCTACTACTGAACTCCGAGGCACATATGAAGGCATTGCTGAAAGTGTTGAATCAGGCGCACGTAAGCCAAGATGTTACGGTAGACCACTTTGATGGGATAGTTGCCAATATCACTGCTAGTAGTTGTCTAAGCTTTAATGATGAAGATTTACCCGCAGAAGGGAAGGCCCACAATAAGGCATTACACATATCCACAATGTGTCATGACACTGTCCTTGCAAGAGTGTTAGTTGATACTGGTTCATCGTTGAATGTACTGCCAAAGTCCAATCTCAACAAGATGTCTATTGATGGAGTCCATATGAAGCCCAGCTCTTTAATTGTGAAAGCTTTCGACGGGTCTAGAAGATATGTCATTGGAGAGGTATGCCTTCCAATCCAAATAGGCCCGCACACTTTTGATATCACTTTCCAAGTGATGGATATCAACCCAGCCTATAGCTGCCTGTTGGGACGCCCATGGGTCCATGCGGCCGGTGCTGTGACATCTACCTTACACCAAAAACTAAAGTTTGTGGTGGGTGATAAATTGATCACCGTTGCTGGCGAAGAAGACATCTTTGTAAGTCATCTATCCTCCTTCCAATATGTGGAAGAAAATGAAGGATCTCTGGAAACTGCTTTCCAAGCTTTAGAGGTCGCCAACGCTGTGGCAGTGTGTGATAAAACTTGTGTTAGGAAACCTAAAGTCCCTGCTCCTTTGTGGAAGGACGGTAGGCTATTTGCTAAAGGAGGAGGCTCCAAAGGTTGTGAACAGTTGTGGGATATGCCTATGAAAAGAGACAAGCATGGAGTGGGGTACAAACCATCCATGGAAAAGAATGATGTTGTAAAGATACCCATGGCTAACATTCAAGAAAATTTTTGTAGTGTGGGTTTTGCTAATGAAGATCAAGTAGCCGCCATTAAAGATGTTCCAGAGGATAAAGAGATATCTTGTTTGATCTACCACTGCTCTCCGAATGCAAGCCTCAACAACTGGAATGTCGTTGAAATCCCAGAGATATTTTCTTTTTCAAAGTAATTCTTATCATGTTTTTCAAACCCTTTTTGCTCTGCCCAAGGCATAAGGATAACTTTGTAGGGCACCCTTTTATTTCAGATGTTGAATCATCATCAATAAAAAGCTTTGTTTTCCATTACTCTCTATTCCTTCATTTATGCATTTATTTTTTACAAAATGGCAATCTTTTCCATTCTTTTTGTTTATTTTTGTTTTGTTCATCTTTCTAAAAATCATCATAAAAAACATGCAGATCCCTGAATAAACCCATTGAACATGATACAACTACAATCCTGCATAACCTTGAACTCCCCATCAACCAAGCTGAAGAGGATTGTGAAAGCGATTGTGAGCTTCCTGATGAGTTGGCAAGATTGTTAGAGCAAGATTCTAAAGAGATACAGCCGAGTCAAGAGCCTGTGGAGGTAATCAACTTGGGAACTGAACATGACAGAAGAGAGGTCAAGATTGGATCATCTTTGAAGGCAGAAGTGCGTGAGAAGTTGGTCGAACTCTTGAGGGAATATGCAGATGTATTCGCATGGTCATACCAAGATATGCCGGGATTGGATACCGCGATAGTTGAGCACAAGCTGCCGCTTCGGCCAGAATGTCCACCGGTAAAACAAAAGTTGAGAAGGACAAGACCAGACATGTCACTCAAGATCAGGGAGGAGGTCAAAAGACAATTTGATGCAGGATTCTTAGCCGTGTCGAAGTATCCACAGTGGGTTGCTAACATAGTGCCAGTGCCAAAGAAAGATGGTAAAGTGCAAATGTGTGTCGACTACCAAGATTTGAACAAAGCAAGTCCCAATGATGACTTCCCATTACCTCACATTGACGTGTTGGTAGACAATACAGCCCGATTCTTGATTTTCTCATTCATGGATGGTTTTTCAGGCTATAATCAAATCAAGATGGCTCCAGAAGACATGGAGAAAACTACTTTCATCACTCCATGGGGAACCTATTGCTACATGGTAATGCCTTTTGGCTTGAGAAACGCTGGGGCAACCTATCAAAGGGCAATGGTGGCTCTCTTCCATGACATGATGCATAAAGAAATAGAGGTCTATGTGGATGACATGATCGCTAAGTCTGAGACTGAAGAAGACCACATTCTTCACTTGAAAAAGCTATTTGTACGTCTAAGGAAATACAGACTGCGACTCAATCCAGCTAAGTGCACCTTTGGTGTCAGATCCGGGAAGTTACTTGGTTTCATCGTTAGTCAACGAGGAATCGAGGTTGACCCTGACAAGGTACGTGCAATCCAAGATATGCCGGCTCCTCGTACAGAAAAAGAAGTCCGTGGTTTTCTAGGGAGATTGAACTACATCTCTAGATTCATTTCTCATCTCACCGCTACTTGTGAACCAATATTCAAATTGCTACGCAAGGATCAGGCCATCATATGGAATGAGAATTGCCAAAAGGCATTTGAAAAGATCAAACAATACTTGCAAGAACCACCCATCTTGATACCTCCCGTTCTTGGAAGACCTCTCATTATGTACTTAACAGTATTGGATGAATCCATGGGATGTGTGTTGGGGCAACATGATGAAACTGGTAGAAAGGAGCATGCCATATATTTCTTGAGCAAAAAGTTCACTGATGTTGAAACAAGGTACACCCTTCTAGAAAGAACTTGTTGCGCCTTGGCATGGGCTGCCCGCCGTTTGAGACAGTACATGATTTGTCACACAATATGGCTGTTATCAAAGATGGATCCAATCAAATACATCTTTGAGAAACCCGCTCTGACTGGAAGGATTGTCCGTTGGCAAATGTTATTATCCGAGTATGATATCATGCATGTAACTCAGAAAGCTATCAAAGGAAGTGTGCTAGCAGATCACTTGGCTCATCAACCAGTGGAAGACTATCAGCCCATACACTTTGACTTCCCAGACGAGGATATTATGGTCGTAAAAGACGATGAATTCATAGTAGATGATGAAGGACCCGAGCCAGGAGCTAGATGGATGCTTGCATTCGATGGTGCATCTAATGTCGTGGGGCATGGGGTTGGAGCCGTTCTGATCTCTCCAAAGGATGGTTATATCCCCTTCACAGCAAGATTATGTTTTGACTGCACAAATAATATGGCGGAATATGAAGCATGTATCCTGGGCCTTGAGGCTGCCATCGACTATAGAATCAAGATCTTGGAAGTGTATGGAGATTCAGCCCTAGTCATTTACCAAATAAAAGGAGAATGGGAAACTCGTCATCCCAAGCTAACCCCGTATCGTGATCATGTCTTGAAGCTAATGAAATACTTTGACGAAATCACGTTCCATCATATCCCTAGAGAAGAGAATCAAGTGGCAGATGCTCTAGCTACGTTATCATCAATGTATAAAGTGAAGTTTCACAACGAAGCGCCACTTATAAAAGTGGAGCGCAGGGACGAGCCAGCATTCTGTTTATCGATTGAAGAGGCGTCTGATGGCAAGCCATGGTACCATGACATCAAGGTCTACCTCGAAAATCAAGAATATCCTGCAAACGTCTCAAATAGGGATAAGAGGACCTTGAGGCGGCTAGCAACTAAATTCTTTCTAAATGGTGATGTGTTATACAAAAGAAACCATGACATGGTTCTTCTCAGATGTGTGGACAAACATGAGGTAGACTTGCTCATCAAGGAAATCCATGAAGGGTCCTTTGGTACTCATGCCAATGGACATACAATGGCTAGAAAAATCCTAAGGGCTGGGTACTATTGGATGACCATGGAATCCGATTGTTTCAGTTACGCAAGGAAGTGCCAGAAGTGTCAAATCTACGCTGATAAGGTGCACGTTCCACCAACTCCCTTGAATGTGATGGCATCACCTTGGCCGTTCTCTATGTGGGGCATCAACATGATTGGACCCATTGAACCTCGAGCTTCAAATGGACATCGATTCATCCTAGTTGCCATCGACTACTTCACCAAATGGGTTGAAGCTACTTCATATGCCAATGTAACAAAGCAAGTGGTAGTCCGATTCGTCAAAAAGGAGATAATATGTCGCTACGGACTCCCCAACAAGATCATCATTGACAATGGCACCAACTTGAACAACAAAATGATGAAAGAATTGTGTGAAAGTTACAAAATCGAACACCATAACTCTTCACCATACCGGCCAAAAATGAACGGAGCCGTGGAAGCAGCAAACAAAAACATCAAGAAAATCGTTCAAAAGATGGTGAAAACATATAAAGATTGGCATGAAATGCTCCCCTTCGCCTTACATGGGTATAGGACTTCGGTTCGCACCTCAACAGGGGCAACCCCGTTCTCTCTGGTTTACGGCATGGAGGCAATCCTCCTCATTGAGGTGGAAATCCCCTCAATAAGAGTCTTGATGGAGACCAAACTGGAAGAGGCAGAATGGGTCCAAGCGAGGTTTGATCAGCTAAATCTCATCGATGAGAAGCGGTTGATAGCATTATGCCACGGTCAGTTATATCAAAGCAGACTCAAGAAGGCATTCGACAAGAAAGTCCATCCTCGAGAGTTCCAAGAAGGTGACCTAGTGCTCAAAAAGATCTTACCCATACACAAGGATTCACGTGGAAAGTGGACCCCAAACTATGAAGGCCCTTATGTAGTGAAGAAAGTCTTCTCTAGAGGAGCCTTGATACTCACAACAATGGATGGCGAGGATTTTCCACGTCCTGTGAATTCCGATGCAGTCAAGAAATATTATGCCTAATAACAAAAGAACGCCCGCTAAGTTGAAAACCTGAAAGGGCAACTTTGGCAAAAAGGGGCATCCTGATGGACCGAAAACTCGAAAGGGCGGTCCAGGCAAAAGTTAGGGATATAAAAAACAAAAAAAAACCCGCTAAGTCGAAAACCTGAAAAGGCGATTTAGGCAAAAGTTGGGAAAAAGAAAAAAAGGCTGGTAACTGCATCCGAACAATCTGCTCCTAACATCAACTGAAGAGTCAAATCATGTGTTATCCCCCAGAAGCAGGGTATTGAGGGTTTAGGGTTATTAAGAAAATAGCGGTTGTCATGACTCAATGGGAACTCCCAGTGCTTTCCCTATTGCCATTTTTATTCATTTTTGTGAAGTTACACATTTAGTGTGCTACCATTCCATGTACTAAGTCATGTTTGACCATTAATAAAATGCATCTTTCTATTTATTTTTGTCATTTTTTTATTTTCTTTTCCTCTCACCCCTAATAAATGCTATTTATTTTTGATGATACAATTTTGAAATAAAAATAATAACATCAAGTTTTTGAACCATGATCACTTTGATTTTTTGTTAAAAAAAAATATCTGAAGGAAATTGACGATTTCAGTGAGAGGTTGTGTCTCGCAAATTCCTCAGAGCAACAACGAGTAATTTCTCTTATGTAGCAGAATCAATAGCTACACAATATACAAACTGCCCATGCAAGCACAAGATGTTGAAAGCTCTGTTAGTGGCCATCCATTTGAAGCTTCAAGAGCGCTTGGTGTTGCGATTGCCGAAGGATCAGAAACCCCTAAGTAATGCACTTTAACCATTTTTACCCCATAAAATTCCCAAAGCTCGATCATGCTCGGCACCCAATCACAATTGAAGCCCAACATGTCATCGGCTTATCCCAAGTGTCAGCATACTCCATGCACCATATTATATGCATTCATTAGCATGCATCTCATATTGTATCATACTTTCCCCCTCTGAAATCCCTCCACCAGTAAGGTTCCTTACACCCCCTCATGAGTTATCCGTGTTCCCCAGTGAACTTCAATCCAACACTCCTCAGCGAGTTATACCTGTGTTCCCCAACGAACCTCATTCAAGAACTTCCCCATAAAGTTTTTCTTGAAAATACCCCAGCAGATCTCTTCCCAAACTATCCCATTCTTCAATGGACTTATTCACATCCACTAAGGTTCCCTAGTTAAATCTCCCCCAACAAGTCTACCCGATCATATCATATCATTATCGTTTCACCAACATCAGAGTGGTGACGATCATATCATTATCGTTTCATCAAATATCAGATTGTTTCTTGACATAGTTTAGAGAATCACATTCATATTGTATATATGAAATGACGTATGAAGTGGACTCTAGTTCTTGAGTCGGATACTGATTTTTCAAACAAAATTAAAAATGCATTATGTCCACCTTACATGATTTAATCGTCTTTTTTTCTCGTTGTATTTAGTTTAAAAAAGAATCTGGCTATGAAATTGAAGAATGCAAAGTGACAGTAGTTTATGTCGATCCTCCTCAAACACCATCCCCAATTCAAGAAGGATCTGATGAAGATTTGTCTTCTCAAGCACCTATCTTTCCTCGTAAGTTAATTTTTTGTTTAATTTTTTTAAAGCAGTCTAGATATAATGTTTAAATGGCAAGTTTTCATGTGTCAGTGTAATAGTGTAATAACCTAGACGTAAAAAATATCATGATGATTATAATATAGTTAAACGCGATCGTAATCACCTTTGAAAATTTAAATTCCCAATTTTTCATGTTTTATGAGTTTATGCAAACACGATTGTTCTTCGTAAGATTTGAATTCGGAAAAGTTGGTGCTCATTTTGAATTTCTTATCATGCCAGACAACAACGCTTGCTTCGAAGTTATCGGATGAGAAGAATTCCGTTATTGAGCAAAATAAGCAACTTCAGCAAGAATTGGCATTGGATTTATTCTGTAAATTTTCTTTTAAGATTTCTTATGCACATTTTATCTTGAATTTATAATGATTGTTATCATATGATTTTTTTTTTTTTTTAATAATTAGTGACCTCCAAAGTGGATTTTATAATGAAGTTTTCTTTCATCACTTCAAATTTGTTCATTGTAACCGAATTCTTAGTCATTTCTCTTGGAAAATTATTGATTGATTGAATCTTGTTATCCAGAAAATCTTTTGAAGCGTCCCGACAATCATATACTATCATGGTCATTAGGTGTGAGACATCGAAGCTGTCAACTAACTACACATATCGAACTTTAAAGCTATTTTTAGGCAGGAAAAGTAATGTTTACCATCAATAGAACTAGTAAAAGATTTCGTGTCACATAACATGCGTCACATAACATTGCGGTAATTATATAAAAAATAATATCGTGAAATGTTTAAAAAATAGTAAATGAAAATTATCATCATTAATGTAACTTTTTTTTTTGACACACCATCATTAATGTAACGTTTCTATTAATAAAAATTGTATGTAAAAATCCTTTAAATATTTATACCGCGTCAGTTGTAGATTTCATTTGTTTAAATCAGCAAAACCAAATGTTTATGTAGCAATATGATATGCCTAAAAAAAATGTAGTAATATGAGAAAGGTGATATTATAAAATTTTAAAAAAACTGTTAAGAACAACTTCTAAAAAAAAAGATTTTTTTTAGAGCAGAGAGAAAATATGGTGTAAAAAATTAAACTAATTTTGTAACAAAAAATCTCTTTTATATAGTTGTATCCAAACAAACTAAATTATTTGTTTAAAAAAAGTGATTTTTATTACCGTAAACAAACGTAGATTTTTCATAAATCTCTAACTTATTTTATATCAAAATCATTTTTATTTTAATCCATAACAAACAGACCCTTAACTCACTACTAGAAAAATTGAAAATAGAGATGGGAAATATCTGTCTCTAAATTGCAAATATTTTGTCGCTACGCTTGTTAGAGACAGATCAAGTTCTGTTGTTAATTTCACTGTCACTAAGCTTGATAGAGACATATTTTATATCCTGTCTCTACTGGAGATGGAAATATTCCGTCGATGCTAGAACAATAAAAAAAAACCGTCGCTCAACGTTGATGCTAGAACAAAATAAATCCGTCTCTAAGGTATATAATTCCGTAGACATGGACCTTAAAAATAAATTAATTAGCCTCTGAAATCATTTCCACAATAGCAATTTTAAACCATATTGGTCTAAACAAGCATATAAAATTTATAAACTTTACTTGCTTGAGTCAATATAAATAATGATCTAATAGAGTTTAACGTAACATCATAAAATAAGTTGTCATTTATTTACACTTGCATCTTACTTAAGCTTCATATGTCACATTCTAGATAATGTGCATTCCATAGCATCCATTGGGAAACCTGCACCCAAGAAAATTAACAAGCAGTAAATAATAAAGACTAATACTATTTATTGCTGAAATTTTAACAAAGGAGAGAATTAGTGACAAGCAAATATACTTCTGTGTACCATACACACCAGCCAATCTTCATTAGACTAACTTGCTCAATTTTATTGTATTTAGTAAACATTAGTAGGGGAGAAATATCCAACTCATTGTATAACCCACAAAGATATTTTCGTTCACGATCAGTGGGTAACTTGATAATCATTCTCAGTTTTGTACCACACATGAATCCTCCTACTTTAAAGCATTTCACCATGTTAAACATAAACTTCAGACCTAAGTTTAAACATCAATAACAAATTCAATGAATAACTCAAGTACAAAGAAAGGTTGGGAATAACTTCAGAACATATTTTAAAGGTCAAATACCTTTTTTCCTCTTTTAGGTTTGACAAAATTACTTGGTTGATCTTTTAAGTTTTTAAGTTTTAAAGAGATCATTTAAGTTGTTAATGTAATACATCGTTACCTTTTTGATGACCTATTTAAAAGTTAAAAGCTTAAAAAATTTCAAATAAATGCTTTAAATTAACAACTTAAATAATCTATTTGAAACTTAAAAAACTTAAAAAAAAAAAAAAGTAAAACTTAAAGACCAAAAAGATATTTGATCTATTTTAAACATGGAGAATGTTGTAGATATCGCAACAAAATTTCAAGCGAAATTATGACGACCACCTTTATATTATGTACCATGATACTTTCTTCTTTTCCAACCATCTTGATTTATGCTAAAGAATATCCAACGGTCACCATGAATTCATGAATGCTCGTGAAATTGTTTATCGCTATGAATAGCAATGCCCTTTAAACATTGTTGTTCCGAACAGAAGTACAGAATAACAACTTCCAAAAGAATGCCACCTATGATCTAAAATTGGGTTGTGAGATTTCTTATAATTTTAGTATATTTATTTCAAAAGTAATTTATAATTTTTTCGGAAATATTTTGGTTAAGAGTCAAAAGAGAAATTCATATTTTTTTATCATTGTAAAACTGCATTGTTATATTGACCAATTTTCTACCATTAATTAAGAAAACCATTATCCGTTTATTGTAATGCTGTGACACGTGAGTTGTTTGTTTTAATTAATATGTCTTTTACTCAATTGTTCTGTTACATATTTGACCACATGTTTCTTTGTTTTTTTTTTACCTTAAAAGTAAATTTCATTAACAAAAATGTCGCAATAAATAAAAAGCTAAGGTTGCAGAAATGTAAGATAGAGTCTCTTCAATTCATATACAATCTAAATTATGAAGAGAGTATTGAATAATGAGTAGTTTGGTTAGCCTCACTCCTAACATGTAAGAAACTTAAACTACGAAAAAAGACATTAAAATTAATGTAATATCCAATAATAGATCCAACATAGTTGAGATATTATTGATGTGTGTTCAATGTCCAAACCATATTAAAAGCATCTGCTTCCGTTATCAGATTTAGAAAAAACATGTTTTTTGCAAAATTTAACCTCTTTTGCGTAGCTAAAATTTCTGCTACCTCTTAATCTAGTAATGAAAAGACTTGGTAGCAACTAGCATTCATATGCTCTTACAACAACACTAATATCTCAGTTATCCCCTGCATCAACATTTAGCCTACAACAACCACTACCATGAGGTGCCTAGTGAACATCATATATTGGTAAGTTTGGACCTCCAACAACATCATACTAGCACTATTAAAATTAGCAATAGATCTTTGTGCCGTTTGAACGGTGGTAGCCACATCAATTTTAGTCCTCTCAAAACATTATTTATTCCTAGTGTACCATATTTCATAACTCAAAGTCAGCTCATTAAGTATAATATCCTCATTTGCATCAATAATATTTCTTTTCAACCACTCCTAAAAAGATACGTACCTAGAAGCATGTGAATTGAACACTACACCTAAAGAGGAAGCAAATCATATATATTTTGACCAATGATAATCCATAAAAAGATATGTAATTGTTTAATTATAATGCCCACAAAAAACAAACAATTAATCACAACTTATTCCTTTTATAAAAAGAAGATCATTTTTGAGTGGTAGATTTTCATGTAAATTCCTCGTAATTATGGATTTCTTAACCAATTCATAATTAATTTTTCTATTGTTCAAAAACTTCATAGTTCTTATGATGTCATAATCATGCCTATAAAATTAGAGAACCAAATTCAATCAATAAGTATACGCTTACTCGAAATAAAATTGCACTTTTACACGTATTAGTTAAAAAATAAAAATAAATTGAAAAGTCTTTGAAATGCAATCTTTTTACGTATTGGTTCTTATGTATTGTTATATGTTGGTAAAGGTAACAACAACACTACTAAGACCTGTGAAAATTTTGAGAGAAGTTGTTGAAAAACCTTCTAGATTTGAATTTTTGGTTGGTATCTTTATGAGTTTTGCTTCTACTTTGTTCAAATTGGAACGAAACTCATCCTGGCACTCACCGCTCTCAAAAGGAATTTATTTGTAAGTTTAAGTCTACATTTTCCTTCATATTATTTCCTAAGTTATGTTTTTTTATTGTATTTTTCTACATTATTCCATCACTAAATTCACTAGAAAAAACCCCATTTGTAAGTTTACATTTTTATTTATTTATTATTTTCTACAATTTGTACTTGACCAAGTTCACTAGCAAAAAAAACCCACTTAGAGTAAGTAACCAAGTTGTATTTTTCGAAAAATAAAAATCCTTACTTAATGTTATTTACTTAAGTAGCATTGATCTACAATATTTTGTATGATTTGAGTTTTTCAAATTTTTTAATTCCTTCAACCTCCCCCTTGAAATTGGGCTGAAAAGGGTCAACCGCGGGTTGGGCTGGGTGGTGCTTTTGGGCCCTAACCCGGTCAACCCGGCCCGTTATCCACCCGTAATTCATATATATCCCATCGTACCCACACACCAATCTCATTCTTTGCGATTATTCAAAAAATCGCTTCTGATTATAAGCTACCGCCACAAGAAAGAAGAAAAGCGATTATTCGCGATTTACGTTTCAAGCTTCCGTCTTCGATCAGAGGGGTTTTCTCCGATTCCGTCATCGAAGGCACGAAGATTCGATTTCATCACCAAACCCTAACCGTTGCTGTTGCTTCTCGCGGTTTTTTGATTCGGTAGGGTTTCGCTTTGCTGGGTTTGGATTCCATTCAAGATCATTCAAGACTCCGTTTCTTGAAGAATTTTAGATTTATTTTCATTGTTGTGGTGGTTCGATTTATTCGATCGTATCCTAGAAAGAAAAAAAAAGTAGAAAGAAAGAGATTTGATATATTGTACTCATTGATTTGTTTTGAATTTCATTATTATTAATTAGTATGTTTGTAATTTTTTTTTTTCAATTCTGAAGAGTTTATTGATTATTGTTTTTGTGTTAATTGAATAGAGTAATTTACCATGGCGGTGTATTATAAATTTAAGAGTGCAAAAGATTATGATTCAATTCATATGGATGGTCCTTTCATATCTGTTGGTACTTTGAAACAAAGTATATTTGTATCCAAGCATTTAGGAAGGGGTACTGATTTTGACCTTCTGGTCACCAATGCTCAGACCAATGAAGGTCGGTTCTTAATCTCGATTTCAATTTAACTGTTTTTCATCGTTCCGGTTAATAATCTTGATTAGGGTTTATATTTGATGCATAATTTGTAATCTGAGTTTTAAGTTAGGAGTCACCGACATGGGCACACGAACACGACAGTCACGCCTCGACAGCATTAGTTGTTTGAAAGGTTAATAATCTTGATTAGGGTTTATATCTGGTGTTTGATTGTATACCGAGTTTTAAGTTGAGAAGCACTGACATGGACACACAGACCAATAGTTATTAGAGAAAATGAATTAATCAGAATGTAATCTGTGTCAGATAATGTAACGGACACTGTCACCTTTGATTAGAGGTGTCTGTGCTATAGAAGTTCTGAGTGTTCTTTTGTTGAAAGGGTGTACTTGTGTTCGTCTTTGCAATATCGTATTCATGCATATGTATTTCAACATAATTAAATTTTTTAAATCATACGGTGATGGAAGGCAGTTCATCAGTATTCCCTTTTTCAATAACTACACTTTAGACTATAAAGTTGCAGTCTTTTCATGTGCCAAGTACAAGTATTTTATAGTCCTATCTATCATTAACTGAAACAGGTTTAATTTGAGTTCACTTATAATAGAAATATAAAAAAAAACAATTACAATTAAGGCATAAAAATTGACCTGGGAAGATGTAGTTAGGCTGCAATGTATTTGTGTATTAGAACTTAGAAGCACCTAACTTTGCTGCCAAATTTGTAGTATCATAGTGGTTATATTAGGCTTCATGAAATAACACATTTACAGTGTTTTATTGTCTTTTGGAATTTCAGAATATCATGATGAAGAAATGTTGATTCCTAAAAATACATCAGTGTTAATTCGACGCGTTCCAGGACGGCCATGTTTACCGATTGTTACTGAAAAAAAGTACTTTCTCAAACCTTTAATCTCATTACTCTTGTTTGATTTGTTTACCAATGATCATGCATTGTGTATGTAACTGTCTAAACAGGCAGTCATCAATTTGTCATATTGCATTGTTCATTTGTGAAATAAAGTATGTTGTGTGTTCTTGAGTTGTAACTGTATTTTGCTATTTGCAGACAAGAGGTTGAAAATAAGGTTGTGGAAACTGAACCTGAGAACAGTACCTTACCGGCAGATTATACACCTTCCATGCAATATGTAAGTCTCTTTTTTCATTCATTTTTTTTATAAACAATTCATATTCTTTTCCTAATAAATTGATAACTTTGGACCATTGAACAGCCTGAAAATTTGGATTGGGATGAATTTGGCAATGATTTATATTCATTACCTGATCAACTGCCTGTTCAATCAAGCACTATGATTCCAAATGCTCCTCTCACTAACAAAGCTGATGAAGACAGTAAGATTAAGGCCTTGATTGATGCTCCTGCACTGGATTGGCAACAGTGAGTAGATTATCCTCCTTTTCTCCTGGTGTTTTGTTTGGTGCATAGAATGAATTACAAGTATAATCAATAGATGTATAAAGAAAAAAATTCAAATTCAAATTATTGTCTTCTTACCAGACTAATGCTATGTGTGGATATCTAATATGGGTGAAATGGATGAAGTCAAAACGATAGGATGGGATAAAATTACTATATATGTTTAGATGTTTTACAATGCAATGGAGAAAAATATTCTTTACATTGTTTTGAGATGTTAATTAAATGTAATCATTATAAATTCATTCTTCACTCATTCCATTTTGCCCATCAGATGCAGTTACAAACCATATTTATTTTATTAATACACTTATTTTTTTCCTGCGGGGTGGGGGGATAAGAGGCATTTGATGCAACAAAATGAGTTTTATCCAAGCAATGGTAACTAATAACATTCTACTCTGATTTCCTTTATTTTATCTAATCCAAACATAGTCGTCTAAGAAAACCTCATTCCCAACGAAGATTGAATTCCACACGTCAAATATGATTTTCTTTCCATTAAAGCCTTTGAGTTCTGGGCTTTTTGATGTTTTATGTTGACACCTTTTTCCTGTATGCAGACAAGGTTCAGACTTTGGCGCTGGTAGAGGTTTTCGAAGGGGCGTGGGTGGTGGAAGGACTGGGGGTGGACGTGGTTTTGGTGATTTTCTTTCTCTATCTCCATCTCTCTCTCTCTCTCTCTCTCTCTCTCTCTCTCTCTCTCTTCTCTCTCTCTCTCTCTCTCTCTCTCTCTCTCTATATATATATATATATATATATATATATATATATATATATATATTAGACATTTATGGGTGATTTGCTTTTTTGAATACAAATATTAACAGTTAATAGACTAATGCATATATACTTGCTGGGGTCTGGCAGGGTTTGAGCGGAAAACACCTCCAGAAGGCTATGTATGTCACAGATGCAAGGTGTCTGGTATGTTCATATTTCTCAACTTTATAACCCGTTCTGTTTATAGAATGCTGGTTACATGTGTCAGTTAATTTGGCTAACTTGTCTCTTGTTGCATTTGTTAAGGACATTTCATTCAGCATTGCCCTACAAATGGTGATGCAACTTTTGACATAAAAAAAGTCAGGCAACCTACTGGTATTCCTAGATCTATGCTGATGGTAAATCCACAAGGTTCCTATGCTCTACAAAATGGTTCAGTAGCTGTTTTGAAGCCAAATGAGTGAGTTCATCTTGATTCTTGTCTGTTCTGTTATATGATGACATGAAATTGAGTTTCATGTTTTCCTTGCAAACAGGGCTGCGTTCGATAAAGAAATGGAAGGATTGTCATCCACACGTTCAGTTGGTGATCTACCTCCTGAGCTCCACTGCCCCTTGTGCAATAATGTCATGAAAGATGCTGTATTGACAAGCAAGTGTTGTTTTAAAAGCTTCTGTGACAAATGTAAGTTTTTATGCTTCTATAATAAATTTTTCAGAATTTGAGTATTATACTAGTCTCTTTAAAGTTCCTCTTTTTCATTATGCAAGTATTGAACATTTTAGATGTTTTGCTTCTCGGCAATTTATCCCCGAACTATATATTGTATATAATTTTTATTTTATACTGTATCATTCTTAAAAATCTTTTCAGGTATTAGGGACTATGTTATGTCCAAGTCTGCATGCGTATGTCTTGCAACAAATATTCTTGCAGATGATCTTTTACCAAATAAGACGCTTAGAGATGCCATCAATCGCATATTGGAATCTGGCAATAGCAGTACTGAAAATGCGGGGAGCACTTATCAAGTTCAAGGTGATTGAAACAATCATGATTTGGATCTTACTTGCACTATTATTGGCAATCGGTTTGTCAAGATAAATTTTTTTGTTTGATTTTATTTTCCAGATATGGAGTCTTCCCGTTGCCCACAGCCCAAGATACCATCTCCAACTTCATCTGCTACCTCCAAGGGAGAACCAAAGGTTTCACAAGTTAATGAAGGAATGACAAATATACAGGAAATAGCTGCTGAGAGAAAGGATGTCTCTACTGCACAGCAGGTATCAGAGCAAGTAATGATCCCTAGAGCTGCAGTTGTATCTGAAGTTACTCATGAGTCTATGAGTGTGAAGGAACCAGCCTCCCAAGGGAGTGCTAAACTGGTTGAGGAAGAAGTGCAGCAAAAGTTGGTCCCCACCGACGGAGGTAATGTAGAATGTGTATATAACTGTGCGTTCTTTGTTGATTTTCTGTTGAGGGCATTGTCATTTTATTTATTAACTTTGCAGGAAAGAAGAAGAAAAAGAAGAAAGTCCGTATGCCTACAAATGGTAAATCTGCTGTTTTTTCTAGTTCTGCCTTACATAGTGCTGGAACATTTAGTGAACCAGGCAATACATTGGTTTTTAGTCAAGTAATAACATTGAACAATCTTTATTTATCATGTAGATTTACAATGTGAGAACTATATGATGGCACCACCGATTCCGATAGGCCTACCACCTCTTAGCTATAATTCATACTGGAATGGCATGCAACCTTTTATGAATGGATTTATGGGACCATATGCTGCTCCAATGCCAACGATAGGTTATGGTCTAGGCCCCTTTGACATGCCATTTGCAGGTGGTCTGCCTCAAGACCCATTTGGCATGCATGGTTATGTGATGCCTGTTCATCCACCTCATAGGTATGACGTCAGCCTTCCCCTGCTATTGCATCCCCTTCTCCCTGGTTTTCCTCTCTCTCTCTCTCTCTGACACTGACACACACAGACACACACACACACACACAATGTTCGGGGTATGCCTTGCTGAATGCTGAGGAAGGGATTGTAAAGTGAACACCGATAGTGAATGTGGTTACATGTTTGTCTGACTCTAGAATTGATATTCTCTACAATGCTATTTTCTAATATAATAAATATGACTGTGTTCAGGGATTTTGCTGAGTTCAATATGGGAATGAATGTCCCACCTCCTGTTATGAATATGAATAGAGAGCCTGTTATGAATAAGAATAGAGAGGAGTTTGAAGCTCGAAATGCTATTCCGAAGAGGAAGCAGGAAAATGAGAGACGGGTTGAAAGGTACTAATGGAACTTTTCTTGTGTGGCTTTGTTTTGTTCTTATATGCATGTTTAAGAAGTTTGATAGAGTTTTAACTTCCAAGTCAAATATTTGCACCGTTGTAAAATAGCAACATTTAAGACATTATCATCTGCCTTTTGCATCCTTTTCTTTTTGTACAATTCTACTTTTTGTGGATTTTCATAAAATAATTGCAAAGCACTGCTTTACACAAGACATTTTTCCATTTCATTAACTACTTACATAGTGAATTTAGTTTCCAACTTTTATGATTGACAGAGTAACATATTGTAAAAGGATGATAGATGTTATCATTATTCTTTTTGCATGTGAACTATGGAGTGCTTGAGACTCATCAAAGTTTGTCTTGTTGCTTTTAATGAGTTTAATTCTTTCATGGAACAGGGACTTATCCAAAGATCGAGAATTTGGTAGAGATGTGAGTAGTGTTCGTGATGTTTCTTCGTCGAAACCAAAAACAGTATGTACTTTCTATTGTTTTAATTTTCTGCTTATGTGCTTATTAATTTCTGTGGGTTTTCTACCAAACGTTTGTCCAGAAACCTCAAGCATGCAAAAGAACATCATTATAGTAGATAATCCCATTTGTTATTTTTTTGGATCTAATTATTGTAGTCTTTGGAAGTTATTTCTTTTGGCTTCATTTATTGATAGTAGTATTTATCTATCAAGTTATATTGTGTGGTTGTTTACGAAATGGTTGAGGAAGCTATTCTGGCGTGTCTCACCTATTTTATGGTCAACCGCAACTAATGGTTATAAAATCTTGATTCGCCGTTTCAAAATCTCTCTCGTGACAATTTATTCAAACCATGGTTTATGGACATGATTTGAAGCATTTTGTCTTTGTATTGTAATTGGGTTAACTGTTAAAATTTTAATTGATTCATCGAATATCATGGTTTGTTTTTCTGTACATGGTCCGGATGGTAATCAATTTTCACTGATGTGGGTGGGGGGAATAAGTTGGTTCAAGTTTTAAATTTATAGATTTTGGATAACTTGATTTTACTTGTCTGGCAAGTGGGTTTCCTAAGTTTAAATCTTTTGCAAATCTGGTGTTGCCATGGCCAGTACCATGCTTTCGATGGATAACAAATGGTCTATTAATGATAATATAGAAGTTATCTCAGAAGTTAATTATGATTACTATTGATTGGAGAAAAGGGGTATTAAACTGGTGATTTTTAAAAAATCCAAACAATAGGCTATGTTTAAGGTGGACCACCTTAGCTTTTTTAAACTATATATTTATATAATTTTTTTTAAATCTGAAGTCTTTGATCCTTTTCAAATTGTAAAAACTTTCAAACCTTGCATTTACATTCAGCTCCCTACGTCATCTTACATTCCTTTATTCCTTGGTGTAAGCCTGTGCCCAATCTCTTCTTTGCACCCACAATTACATGGGGCGTTTTTGGATTAGGTTTATTTTGTTGACTCTATGGAAAACAACTTACGCAAATAAATAAGCTTTAATGTATAATTCTTAAGTACCCCACTAACGAAAATTGTATCTTCATAAACTTTTTTTTTGTATAAACTAAATTTACAAACTTGTGAATAATACATGAATAATAAAAGTTCTTTTTTTTTTTTTTGAATCATAATAAAAGCTTGTTTATTTACCTAAGTTGCTTTCCATAAGCTTAAAATGAGCTAATCTAAATGGGACCAAAGTCCCAATGCCATATCACATATCTTCATTCCACCATCATTTTGTACCATAATTGATTCCCTCCTTTGATATAAGTGTTCTTCCATATATAATCTTATTACGGGGTTTTTGCTTTCTCACACCCACCTTAACTAATTTCCATCATTAGTTTTCTCCCTTCAAATTTTAGTGTACGTGTGACGTTTGCGGCTTGGCCCAATACTCAAACATGCTGAACACCTATCATTTTTTTAACGGTTAAACTAAGTAAACCAAATGTATCAACCTATGAGTATTTTTTGTGTGTGACAATAATGTGATTAATTAATGTTTTTGTCTACTATGATTTCTAAATGAGTTATTTTAAACATTATGTAATAATATTTTTTAAATTCAAAATGATTTATGGCAAGAACCAAGCGAATATTGTGCTGAAAAATAAAATAAAAAACACATGGCACAAATTTTCCTCTTTTTTTTGCCACAGTATATATTATCATTGTTTTTACTAATTTAATTTCATATAGTATATATTATTGTTTGTTATTTTCAATTTAATTTCATGATGGGTTTTTCCTTCCTGTTTGCAGAAGTCAAACCCACCGTCATCAAATGGCTATCATCAACACCACCACCACCGTCCTCAAGAAGAAGAAGAAGAAGAGCCACCACGTCCACGCAAACTCAAATCCGATCACCACCACAACAACAACCACCGATCAGAATCATCTGAAGCAGCAGCAGTAGACCGGAAGCAGAAAAGCAGCATATTCTCTCGCATGAGCTTCCCATCTGAAGAGGAAGCTGCCATTACTAAAAAGAGAAAGAATGGTTCTTCTTCCGCAATGTCAAACGGTTGTTACGAAGACAGTGACGACGACGATGATCGACATTTCAAAAGGAGAGAGAGGAAGCATAGATGAACAATTTTTAGGGAAATTTGATTTCATGGCATATTTTGCCACTGTAATTTCTTTCTTTTTTTCAAGTACAATCGACATTGTAATTTTATGTTTCTTCAATTCAATGAAAAGTTTACTTTTTTAAATCATTATTTTATGATTAAGTTTTTTTTTTTTTTTCCCTTAAGTTATGTGTGAATCTGTGATATATATGCATAATTGAATCAGTTATTTTTAAAAATAAAATTTTAAAATTAAACTTTAATTACTATAGGGAACTCACTTAATAAAGTCAAACATTGACTTTAGAACATAATTCAAAAATGAACAAGAGATTGAAATAAAAACAAGTAAAAAGAAAGAAGTTGTGACACCAAATAAGTCAAGGAATTGATGACTATCTTAAACTTCCATAAATCCTAATCTTATTTCCTCTTATTCTATCACTTAAAATAATAAGACCTGAACAACTTGTAATATTAGAGGTCAGACAGAGTCATCATTATTTATTTATGGGATTTTATTTTTTTTTTGGAGCAAATTTATGGGAAATGTTAAAAGTGTCTTTTTGGGCATTGGATAAGAGAACAAAAATAAAAATTTTGTGTTGGAAAATGATAAAAAGTGGTCAAGTCAAATTATCTATTTATTTTGTGTTGGAAAATGAAAATGATAAAAATTTTGTGTTGGAAAATGATAAAAATTTTGTTGTTTCCAATAAAGTTACTAATTTGGTTACCTTAACTAGTGCCCTAGGAGACTCTTTATTTATTTGGTAAGCAAAACACCTATGTACATGCATCAAATACCGTCTTATTATTCAAGAAAGTAGACTTTGACACACATACCAATGCATATATTTGATCTTTGATATATTTAATTATCTATTTGAAAAAATTATGAAAATTTAATATTTTGAAATTATTAATCGTGACGAATCAAACAAAATCTTATATGATATTATTTATTTTTGTATATTAGTAGAAACATGTAGTCAAAATATGTCAGGTCAAAAATGCACATTGTCAAATATGTCATTTAATACAGGACGGAGGGAATATTAAATAAGCATTAAGCATAACAAGTAATGATTAGAAGAAATGCAAAATTTCTGATGTTTGCCAACCATGAACAAGTCTGCATTGTATTCTCTTTTACACTATGAACTAGCACAACTAATACGTAGAACAAATTAAATTTGACCCATTAGAACGTGGGGGATAATTTGAACCACTATAATGTATATGTACCAACACACACAAAAAAAAAAAAAACCTTAAAAGAATAAGCTAAGCGGTTGTTAATAATTAGGTGACGATTAAGATATTTATACAATCAATTTTAAACAACTTTTATGACAACTAGTTTTTCTCATTTTTTATTGGACAAAAACAATAGAGAAAAAAATAAAAAGAGAGAAAATAGAAACACATATAAGTATTAGAGAAAGAGTTATTTCAAAAGTTTTCAAAAAATAATTCTACATATAACATTTCTCTTAAAAATAATACATAGTGTCATATGTGTACCATTACTTAGACTACATATATAAAACTACCTTATGCTTTTCTCTCAATTCTTACTCAAATTATCTTATTTACACGATTTCTCCTCTCTCTCGTCTCAACCTCCACCTCTTTAATTCCCACACTAAGACACATATATAACTCACACGCAAAAACACTACAACATTTTCTAACCCGCACCATATATGTAAATTATCATCGAATACACATGTTTATAAAACACTTCGTCTAAGTTTTTGCCTTGTGTTTAAAGGACCGTAGACCATCATATGATATATAGTTTTATACTTGTGTCCTAAATTTGGGAATAGAATAATATTTGGCCAGGGATACAATCCTATGAAAATTACATTGACCCCTCAATTGATTTCAATTGATTTAACATGGGTCAACCTTACACGCTAAATCGCCCATTATGCTCCAACCGTCCCAAACATCTCTAACTCCCGATAACCTCCCTAAACTCAAAGATTATAACACATGATTTTAATGAATGACACTGATTTCAAAGGACTTTATAGATTTTTAGGATTTCTATAGACTCAGAGAAATTTTAAGAAAAAAAGTTAAAATAGTGAATGGAGAAAATAATATATAAATAAATTTTAACGTTTGAAGGTGGAATTTGAAGCAAAGCAAGTTCTGATCTCATACACAAAATGGTACTTCATACCATGAATGTAAAGATTTTTAGATCTAATAAAAAAGACATGAAAAGTTTTGTCACATGGAAAACACACTTATTGTGACTATAAGATTTCTTGGCAGTGGTTTTTGGGAAGAATTTTGGCTCGTTGTCTTTTTTGTGAGTGGTTTAATTTGAAAATATGGGTGTAGTACGACTTGTTTGCATTATCATGAATTAATTTCTCTAAATCTTTGAGAAATTTTTACGTGAGCTCTCTATTTAATTTATTTTTTAAAATTATTTTAATGAGGTGTTAGGTTTTAATTGGTTGAGTTTAAGAATGACTTGTTATATGATAGTTCACCTAAGAATTTCTCTAAATCTTTTGCCATTAAAAAAATGATTCCCACTAATATGTTATGTATGTCTATCTCGCTCATAAATTTTTCATTCTCCTTTTTATTAGGGTTGTGAAATACTTTTATAGTGGAGATAAATTAGTCCGTTTGTTATAATGACTTTAGGACTAGTCTTCTCTTTTTTTTGAGCAAGGACTAGTCTTCTCTTTATAACCATACTATGGACTACTTTGAATATTCTTTTTGTAAGAGATGAAGTCACGCCATGAGAACATTAACAAATCAAGACAAATTGTATAGAGGATATTTATGAATTTGTCTATTGTACAAACCAAAAAATAACAAAAACAGAAAACAATATTAATACAAGTGCTTCTTCTTCCATTAACCCACCTTGTTCCAATTCTGATTCTCCATTTTATGGGGATTATGAACAACTGAAATCACAAGAAGAAGATAATTGTTGCCATTTATGTACACAATTGATATAGGTTTATTGAACTATGGACTCTTAACTTATTTAGAACCTTTTCCTTTTAATTATATGACACAAGCATTTAAAGATTGTAGCACTAACACCTCGTAACTATTGATATACTCCCTCTGTCCTTATATGTAAACACCCTTTCTTTCTAATAAAAAGGTTCTTACATATAGGGACGGAGGGAGTATGTAGCAGTGACATCTCTACCTCCAATTTGTGTCAGTATTCGATACCGCCGTACGATTACATCAATTAATTTATTTTTATTTTTCCGGTGTCAACTTGTCTATGTCGCATGTGTATGGTGTTTGTATCTTAATCGGTGCTTCATAGATATTAATGAATAAATCATAGGTTGTATCTTAATCGCAAGCTAAAGCCACCTATATAACAGGAGGAACTCATCAAACAAGACAAAAACCACAACCCACATTCATATACGTATATCAATGTTTGCATGGGATTAGTTGTTTAATGTCACGTGTTCTGTTCTTTCACACTCACTTTTCTAACAATTCGAGCATATCCTTGTTTACTTAATGATTGTTTGTGGTATATTTACATTGTAGTTTTAATTCAAGTCCATCGCCGATCTTAGGGACTGCCACTAAAGAAGGGTTTTAGAACCCAAATTTTTTTAGGTCTCATATTATGTTGCTAAATCTTTTTCACTTTAAATATATTTTTTTAAGTCATATTCTTTAAATATTTTTGCGCTTAGCTCGGTTGGTAGTTAAATGAAGAGTTGCCGACATATAGTTTATGTTACAAATTTGATTCCAAAGATAACTATTTTATTGGATACGTGTCTTAGATACTTATTTTCAAATTCAATAAATATAATGTTAATCATTGTAAATATGTTAAGACAAATTATGTGTGACCAAAATATGCAAAGGTAAAAAAGTAATTTTTAGGCTAAATTACATCAGAGGTCCTTTAAGTTTGAGGTTTGTAGGAAATTGTTCCTTTAAGTTATTTTGGTCACACATAAGTACTTTAAGTTTGAGGTTTGTAACAGATTAGTCCTTTAAGTTATTTTGGTAACATATAAGTCCTTTAAATTTGTAATGTTTTCGATTTAGTCCTTCTGTCATATCATAGTTTTCGATGGCTTAGTGATGTCTTCTAGGATGTGCACTCCACTGAGAAAATTAAGTATGATGCATATTAATACTATACAACCCTTTAAATTTAAAGAGCAGGCCCGGATTATTTCTATGTTGGAAGTTTAAGAGGTTCAATATTGCTTATGTAAGCACAGTTCAGTTGGTAGCTGCAAGAACAATAATATGTAAAGGTCGTGGTTTAAACTTCAGACTCACCACTTTTCTACATTTAAAATGTGAGTTCCTTAACCACAAGGCTACCAGACCAAAAAAATAAGCAAGAGGTTCAATTTTGTCTGAACCTAAAGTTGGCTACCACATGTTTAAATAAGGGTTTAATATTTTATTTACAAAGGTTTAATATGTTTTTTATCTCTAAAAAATTAAGATTTTAAGTTTACATAAGTTATATTCATTAATTAACATAACAATACAATAGATGAACATACTAATTAAAATCTATAGATATTATTTTAATACAATTGATTTTCTTAGGGGAAAAATCGATTGAATTTTAAAATTATTCATCAACTATATTTTTTTTGGTACAACGGAAAAAACTTAGTACAATTGATTAGATGTTTTTCCTATGATTTTTAACTAAATTATTATTGATGATTTACTTAAATCCATAATTTTCTCATAATATAATATGTAACAACAAAATATTTTTAGTTAGAAACCATGCCAAATGCATCTAGGTTTTAGGTTTTGTCCTTTTATAAACACAATGGCTGCAAATTGTTTACCCTCGAAGGGTTTCCGTGGGTTTAGATTGGTTTGATCCCTCAAAATCTCATATCCGATTGGCTGGTTGCTGTTTCAATTTTGCAATCAAAGCTCGTTGGTGTAATCAAGATGGAAAAGATAATAAAGAGTCAATATATACATGATGATATTGCCTTCTCTATTCTCTCAAAATTACCGATTAAATCTTTCAAACGATTTGAATGTGTATGTAAATCATGGTCTTTCTTATTTGATAGCCCTAGTTTCATGAAGGTCTACGGCAAGAGTTTCTTAGCAAAAGATCATTCTATTTATGACGATACATCTCTCCTCCTACATAAAAAAATTGAAGCTCCTTTTGATGGTTATTATTTTGACGAAAAGTTCGAGTTGTATTCTGTTTCTGGTAAAAGGTTTGAGAATAGGGTCAAATTAGACTGGCCAAGTGTCAAATTAGATCCTGTATATTGGTATAAAACGGAGTATGATTCTGGTTTTAATGTTTTAGGTTCCGGTAGTGTTCATGGAACTCTTTGTCTGTTTTGTGCAAAAAAAAGAAATATTATATTATGCAATCCATCTACTAAGGAATTCAAAATCATTCCTCGTGGTTCTCTTTCTTATGCTGCTGGTCATGCATTTGGTTATGATAGTGTCAAAGACGACTATAAAGTGATGTGGCTTAATCAAGTGCAATTCGAGATATATAGTCTAAGGTGTAACTCCTGGAGAAAACTTGATGTCGATATAAAATCGGCACTTAGCATCTATTCGAACAATAAAGAACAATTGTACATGGATGGACTCTCTCACTGGCTCAGTCGAAGTGAAACACGTATTGCAGCATTGACATCATTTGACTGGAGCAATGAGGTTTTCATTAAAACATCCTTACCTTCAGACACAGATTCAATCTTGAAACATTTGGTGCTTTTAAATGGATCTATTGCTTTGATCTTAAATCACACAGACACGGCTACGTTTCACATTTTAATTTTAGGTGAACTCAGTGTAATGGAATCATGGACTAAAATCTTCATTGTAGGGCCTTTACCTTGCCTTGACTATCCTATCGGAGCGGGAAAGAAGGGTGATCTGTTTTTCAGAAAAAAAGACGGTGGACTAGTTTGGTTCGATTTAAATTCCCAAACGATTGAGGACATTGGTATTACAGCCGAAGCATTTTGTTGTAAGATAATAATTCATAAGGAAAGCCTTCTTCCACTTGAAAGAGAAAATATTTAATTTTTCTTTTTATTTTCACCCAAGAGGTATATGACTATGGTTATTAGGATTCTAGAGTGTACCCGAAGTGGCTTGTCAGTTTCAAATATCATTATTACTATCTAGAAATTTCTTCTTTATTTTAAATGTTTATGCTTTTTCTATCTGCAAAATGATATGAGAATGATCTTTTGCTATTATCTAGTTAGCAACATTTCTGTTTTAATTTCATTACTTTCTAATTCCAAAGTTGCAATATCTAAACCACTATGCTTAATCAGATTCTTGCTTATGGAGGTCACTATTCTGCTGCTACTGCACTAGCCTTGGCATTACTCTCTCTTTGAAACTGTTTATTTCCTTATGCCATTAGTGAAACTAATGTTGAAACAATCATGTTCCTTTAATACATTTTCTGTAATGTGACCTTAATTCTGTGTGGCCGATCGAAAATGAACTTAAATATATGTGTTTTGACTTCCAAAAGACATTACTTTTTTGGCATGTTTGAATACGAACCGTAGCTTTCTGTTTATGAATTAATTAGTCGAAGCCTATTTTCTGAAGCATGTACTTGTGGCTAATATACTAGCACTTTGAAATGTGGTTTCTGTCCTATGATGTGATGGTATTCAAATGTATTTTCCTAATCATTGTGATAAGTTCTGTTATAATAGTTATAGATGGATCCTTGTTTCCTACAAGCATACTTCTCTACCAATCTTCATCAGACTAACATGCTTAATTTGGTAAACATTAATAGGAGAAAAATATTCAATTCATTGTGCCTCCCAAGGTTAGTTTTGAAACTAGCATTAACCACCTATGGTTTTCTCTACTGCTGAGCTGCGGCCAAGTGGGTAACCTGATAAGAGTTCTCAGTTTTGTGCCTCACCCGAATCCAATCATCCCGTGCCTCAACAGCTCGACAACTCACTTTGGGCAGCGTGGATGATAATTCATAGGATCCACAAGGTGTTGACTATCCAAGCATTTTTTGGAGGATAGAGAACACTAAATATTGTGCAATGTAACTTAAATATTGTGCATGATAGAGTCATTGGTCATGCATTAAATGATATGAATTGGTTCATCAAAATAAAATAATAGAGAGGATATCAAAACAAAATCGAAAATATGATCACAATAATTATATTAGTGGCTAAAAATAGTTGTGATTCATTAGAATTATGTTTGCTTTCATATTTGCAAAGTGCATGACCAATGATTGTGCTAAAATGTTTGTACAGTGCACAATTTTTTCAATACAAAAAGGGTCGAAGTCCAAACAAAAAGAGAAGTTGCACCGAAACTAATAGAGGAGTAGAAACTCGTCTACAATCAGAATTGAGCAACTGGACTAACTGAGTCAGACACAACTCATAATTCATAAACATTCAAAGCATCATTATAATCTTTGCTTCATGATACGAGTGGCATATCTTCACCTCCCAGTCCATTTCTACGAGTCTTTGAATACACTCGATAAGACTCCTTCCAACAATGTTCCTACAATACTCTGCGTAACACAATTACTAACAGTCTCTCTCAGAATCCACACATAACTCCACTGCTGCAAAACCAGTACTCTTTGCAAGCCGCAACCCTTCTAAAACTCTCCACAATTCTACTACAAGCCCCAACCAACGTCCCAAATTAAACATTTTGAAAAGCCACAGATCTAATTACCGTGATTATCCTGAAGTTATAAATTGCAACTGGATTGCATTCAAAGTATGTTAGCTCCATACGTCTTCAATTTAATCCAGCCCAATTGAGGGGAATGCCATTGAACTAAAACCTGCATTTTAGTATTAGCATGTTGGTTATTCAATTTATTCGCTCAGTTAAACCGCTTTGCAGCTGTAATAATACGCTGCCACAAATTAAGAGGGCGGTTGAAATCATCAGGATGTAAATCATTATTTCTCCACCTCCATAGCCAATTAAACACCATCACCAATAGAGCATTCCAAGGCATATGAGAACTGCTATCTTCTCAATAAACCAGGTTATTAAAAATCCAATTATGCAGATTTTCATTGAAAAAGATATTCTAAGATTATTCGGTACAATATTGAGACAAATTGTCATTGATAATGGACAGTTTCACAACACATGTAAAACGTTTCCACTGTCTCACTACACCTTCTAGATTAGTGAGCAATCTCTCCTGATAAGTTTGCCAAATAAAACATTTAATTATTTCAGCTATTTCAAGATTCCAAATCCTTCGCCAAACCACACTAGCATTGATATTTGAATGAGCAAACATCATTTGGTAAGTATCTGGCACTTTGAAATTTCCTTATGCATTTCCTGGCCATACCTATTTGTTGGAACCTGCATCACTACTTTGAGGAAGGATGACCAATATAATGGCTGAAGCGTGACAGAGTGTAAAGATATTTAGTTTAGTTTGCCTGCTTTTGTTTTCATGAAAATTGTGCAGAAAATATGGCTTATTTTTGACAGAGTGTGGATATCATAAAACTTCTCTTCACTCTTGTCCTCATTAATGAATGTTTGATGTCATAAGATACATGCCTAAATTATAGACATTTCGCAGGATCTCACTGAATCCTCTCGCTCTACAATGCTTGTCATAGATCAAGATTTTCCTAATTCTGCTACTCAACCCCAATAATATGGATCATTGCAGCATCAGATTGGAATAGAAAGGTCTAAATGAACTTATAACTATATTAACTACAATGTTGACAAAGTAATCGACAAAAGAGCATACATACAAATGAAATAGAAATTGGATCAGTTTTAAGATATTAAATTAAATAAAAAGTAAACCTTCAAAATAAAAATACAGCATAGCATATAGTTGATAATAATTATGATATGCACATCTCACTTGCCATTCTGTGTACAGTGTAAAATTCAAATAGCCACAATCATATATCTCTAATGTGAAAATAAGGATAAAAAATTAATTATACACTCCTCCAATTGGGAGAATGCTTTCTTTATAGAATAATATCTTACAACCAAATTTCTCTTCTGCAAGACCAATCTCATCAACCTTCCCGGTACTTAAATCAAGTCAAGATAGCTTGTCGTTTGTTTTCTTCCCCACTCCGATAGGATACTTAGTCCATGACTCCGTTTAATTGGGTCATAAAAATATTTTGCTTCTAATTGGTGGAGGTGGTTCTATATTTAGTTGGTTTTAAATCTAATAGAAATATTTTACTTCTAATTGGTGGAGGTTGTTCTATATTGTTCTTCGGGGCTCACTAGCTAGCGTGGAAGGCCTCTCTTTCAAGTTTCAATTCAACATATTGACACTTATATTAATCATCATCAAACATCAAAGTAAAAAATAAATAAAAAAAAATCTAATATCCTAAATATGTTGTAATTTGGTCATATTTTACCTCAATATATAAATAGTTTTCATTCAGCCTTAATTATTTTGAAAGTTGTTTTAATATGTATAAGGAAATGGATAGAATATTTTGGTGAAGGTCAGATAAAACTGCTTCTAAATGACACATCTTATCTTCCAAAGAAGTTTTTAATAGTCCAATATCCTTGTTCAATTCTACCATTTCTTTGGAATTCATTTTCTTTCTTTTTTTCAGGCTCACCCTTTGTTTCTTCTCTTTTGATCGTTTGGTCATTTTTGTTTGTTGTGTCTAACTTAATATAATCACATGTGGTTGTTGCCAAATCCCGATATTTAGCCTTAGAAGATTATTGTCCTTTGTTGTTTCGATGGCAGCCAGCCGGAAAACCACTGAAGAATAAAGATAGAAGCAGTATTTGATCACAACGACACGTAACCAATCAGTTTTTGGGCTCTCATGGTGGAGCTAGGAGTAGGTAGACCTGGTTTTGTTTTGATCCCGCAATCAGTTGTGCGGTCCATTCGACAGTCATGAATGGTTGTATTTTCTCCGGAATGAGCGACTTATGAGCAATTGGTGGATTTGATCAAATTTTCATATGGAAGTGATTCCTTGATAAGATTTCTGGTCATTCTTGTACTTTTACCTAAATATGTTTCTATACCTATTTAAAAATGAAAATTTTGGGATTTTAGCTAAATGTCCCTATTTACATCTATTATTGCTCTTGGTATGTTTTTATCACAATTTTCTTGGATAGTAGACGAACAACTATCTTGTCTTTGCTTAAAATGATGTTCCTGTGATGTAAGAAGCAAAAATGCATGTTTGTTTATTATTCAACTTGACACATAAGTATAATTAAGTTCTGAATTTAACGGTGAAGATATTTACAAAACATGCAACCATATTTGCTTTCATTTATAATGTTATTTCTTCCTTAATATTTCCAAAGATTATATTAAGAAATGATAAAACGAACAATTAGAATGAAAGATTAAAGGCAAAAAAAACGAACAAACTTTATCATGGTTTCATTAACTACATATAACTTTCAAGAATGCAATTACCAGTTTCCCTTGAACAGAAATCTTCATTCACGGAACTATATTGAAGATGTCTTCCAAATATGCTCGTAAAGAGTAATCCAAAGGAACCTTAAGTCAGAAGAAATATGAAAAAATCAGGTATGGTTTCAATTGATTAAACATTTGATAAAAGCAAAGAGCTACCAAACCTTTTGACTATGTTGGCCTAGACGAGCACGGCTCCTTTTGCTATGGATCAAAATGTCACCTTGGTGAAAAGTACTCCCACCTTTCAATCCATCATGCCACTCTAGGCAACACTCTGATGCCCATTGATCCAAGTTCCATATGTATATCTGTGTTCCCCTACCATCATTAAATTTCGCTGCCTTCTCACCGATTAGGAATTGGTTGAAAGGAGGTGAGTTATCTTCAATAACTTTTAAATTGTAATTCGACAAATTCTCAGGCTGTGCTCTTTTGTCAATTACCATTCGTTGTCCTTCCAAGTGGAAGCTAACTATTGGAATCTCTACCTTCTACAATTAAAAAATTAATTAAAAATAGCGTAAAAATCAAAACAATAGTATCAATAAAAAGGGACATAATTTGTTTTTAATAAAATTAAAAGAAAGTATTTCCACGAGTCCTAGCTCTACCAGAAGTATTTGATACTCAAGTATTTTACTCCCTTGTGAAGGTCTTCGTGACGAACCTTTCTGCACCATTTATCTGTGAGTTCTTCAAGGGATGCATTTGACTTGGATTGTGTTCATGTGTGGAACTAGTTAAGAAGTAGTAAGTCTTATTTCATTCATGAATGGTGCTTACTGCTTAGAGAGGGCCTTTTATAGATTTGTGCGCATGCAGGGTAGAATCATTAGATTTTTTATTTTTATGTATTTTGATTTTTTCATGTCACATTTATTACCGTAACATTGAACACATTTCGTTTATGAATTTTATGTACTCTCCCAATTATTAATATTTACGAATTTTATGGATGAATGATACATAATCCTAATGATACAATTCTACATGAATTTTATACACTTTGACTGATATGATTCTACACCTTGCACTTTTGTGCATCAGACATATAAGTCCCGATCCAAGATCAGTGTTTCTTCCTCGAGAGGATCGGTTTTTAACTCTCAGATTACAATGACTGAGAGTTATGCCCTGATACAACTGTTTGTGGGGCCTATGAGTAAATGACAAGAAATACCTAAGTGGCAATGCTGACAAGGACTTTCATTAGTTAACTCAGTAGAAATTTGCAACATATCCAGCTTCCTATGGAGGTTGTATTTGTCAGAAGCTTCCTTGACTGCAGATGCGTTGCTTCCTTGCACAAAATAAATTGTCGTGCCTTCCACACGGGAGAAGATTTTCATGGTCGAATCAGTGAATCCAGTGAGTGATTCTGAAACTAGTGTGTTGAAATTGATGTGTTGTTGATGTGTTTTCGTTTTATTAGTGTGTTCATATTGATTTAAAAAATGATGCTTTATTGTATTCATTTTGAGATCCATGGCTTAGAAGAACATAATAACACATATGAAAGTGATATTTCTTTTGTTATGTTCTAAGCCACTGTATTAGCATGATCATATTTGCATGCTATTTGCAAGTTATAGTTGGTATCTCTTAGACTTAGATTAAGAGATAAATCACTTGCTTTTTTTACAAATTAAAATCAGTAAAACCAAAACTGCTTATTATTATTATTATTATATCATTTATCTGTTGTAGTAACCAATTTTTTTTTTTTATCTGTTGTAGTAGTGTTGATGTTGAATAAGATTCTAGGTAGGTAGTGTGCCATTTTGTTTCACCTCAGGTTAGTTCATGATAAGTAATAGATAGATTGTAATCTTGCATGAATAGACAGTTAAAAGTTAAAGCGTTGAAGAACTCAAGTATCTCACTTTTTTTTACGAAAAGGAACTCAAGCAAGCATCTTAGTTAGAGTTATTGTAAGGGAAAAACCTTGTTTCTTAGTTAGAGTTAAAACATAAATGACGTAACTAAAATCACTATAGCTATATAATGCCTGCACATCTCATATTTTCACAAACCTGTATTAAACTTAGATGCTTATTCCACTAGTACCTTGGAGTCTTACAAATTTGAATTTGGAAATCCTTGTGGCCAGAACCTTAAGAAGTAAGTAGTACTACTGATTCTTGTGATTCAGATCCGTATTCGTTGTTTTAGCGATTTTCATTTTTTTTCTGATTCATTATGGATTGTGAAATTTTAATTGTTTGTTTAATCTTTTTTTGGATAGAAATTCTGTTTGCAACTTCTGCTGTTCGTCCCAGGGCTGATGTTGCTTATTGTATTCACGCTCTTTCACGACGACTTGATAAGACACGAAATTGGACGGTATTAACTTCAATTATGTCTTTTATTGCAAATTAAAGTTTGATTATGAATATTCTGTTTTACTGTGATGGAGAGAAGATAGCAGTTAACTAGAGAATAGAGATTGTGCATTTTTGGATACACCGAAAACAATTTTTGTTTTTTTAGATCTAGAGAAGCACTTAGAATCACCATATCAGTGGTAGTATTTAACTGTTCGGCTCATATTGTTCAAGAAAATCCAGGTATTTCATTCAACTTTACTACCTGGACTACTCAAATTATGCTTCAGAAGGATTTTCTTAGTTGTTTGGCTCCTAGTGTTCCTTATGATTGTATATTTTTTTTAACTGGATGATAAGATAACTCACTGATGGAGATTAGTTTAGTGTAAGATACTAAGGTTATTTATTATTTATGATTTTTGTTCGCATATTCAATGAACAAAACGGAAATTCTAGATGACACTCTTAATAACCTTTGAGGTATTCTAATCTTATTACTGATTTCTTTTTGTTTTCCTATACATAGTAGCCATGTTGGGCTATGGTCCTGAAGCTAATAGTCCTGTTCTAAACTAAAATATAACTATCTTGGGTTATTTAAAATTTTATCATTTGGTAGTGTATTTTCATAATGATATGTAGTTGTGCTTGGTGTATTTCATTATATTTATGCTCCTCTCTACAAGGTATCCAACAAGTAGCATAAGATTCTACAAAATTGTCTTTGGCCTTCCAATAAGGAGTTTTTTATTTATGAAACTACATTAAGAAGTTATTTATTTATGGCCTTTAGTACAGATTGTGAAGACATAATGTGATTTTTTGAAAGGGTGAAGCAATCATTCTGTTCTATAGAGTTGTCCTTTATGAATTCTCTGATCATGGTTGCTTTCATGTGAATAACTTCTTGTAGAGTTCAGGCCAAGGTTACCTGATCTATTTATTTATTTTATATTACAGCTCCAACCGAGGGGTAACCTTGGCGCAACTGGTAAAGTTGTTGTCATGTGATTGAAACTAAAAGGACACGGGTTCAAGTCCTGGAAACAGCCTCTTGTGTAAAAAAAACAAGGTAAGGCTGCGTACAATACATCAAATGGTGGGACCCCTTCCTGGACCCTACGTATGCGAGAGCTTTAGTGCACCGGGTTGCCCATTTTTTTACAGCTCCAACCAGATTTTGCTGACCGGAAAACGTAGAAGAATGAAGGAAAATCTCTCAAGGTTTTAGTTTTATACGATGGGTGGGCGGCGGCTTACTTCAAATATATTTAAGTTGTAATAAGATCTTGTGTAATGGTTATCAAATCGTTTAGAATTATTTTTCCGTGATAATGGTTATCAAATTTAGACATTGTACTGTTCCTAATTTGGAAGATCTTGTGTTACTGCTAGGTGTTCTCTTTCAATAAAAGTTGTAGCTTATAAGAAGAAAAAAAACATACATTACGTCCCAAATTTGACTCTCTCAAAATAAATTTTATCAATCAAATAAAAATAATTAAAAATGATATTTACTACGCCAACTGGCATTCATCAGAAAAAATAACCATCACCTTGCCATAGTACAAGTAAATTCATGAGGATTTTCCTGCGGATAAATAAAATTTCCTGGTGTTTTTTCTGTAGAATCAGTTTTGCTGCGGAATTACCTGCGATACGAACTGCGGTATATTCACAGGAGACAATCACTGGCAGGGTAACTCTTACCAATAGTTTCCTACGGTATTTTTCCCATTTCCATAGGAAAATTCCGCAGGCAAGTTTCCTGCGGTTTCTAAAATCCAAAGGAAACAATTACCCACGAAGGTTATACCTGGGAACCAAAATCCTTGGCAAATTCCGGAGGAAAAAGGTTTCTTGCGGAGTTTTCACTAAATTCCGCAGGAAAATCTAGATTATCAAGTAGGCTTACATCCTTTCCTACGTTAAGCGTTTGGGAAAGTAGTGCTATTGATCTGGATTTAGAATTAGCAGACTGGGTTAGAACAAGAACGTCCCTGCCAAGCCTCATTGCTCCTGTCTATTGTAGCGGGAAACACAAATGAAAAAAGTTTTCAAAATGCAGCAGTAAGAAACAGGTATGACCAAATATATTTTCACTAATTCTCATGCCCAAGGAAAGTATATTGAAATCATTTTTCAAGTTTTAATTAAAATTGAGTTTCATTCTCATATTCAAGTTTCATTCGTGGAACTAAGAAGATGACTTCCAAACTATCTACATTCAGTAAAGGTAAGAGAAAGTCTTGTGAAGAAATCTAAGCCAGAAAAACAAAACGTAACAAATCATCTTTTCTTCTTATAAAAGAAAAATAATGAAATAAATATTAAAAAACCTCTCAAGGTGTCCAATATTAATTAGCAAAACTAACAAAATTCACCCAACTCAATTAAATAAAATTAATATCCTTGATCACATAAAAAAATTATCCACATTCACAAATATAACTTTTTTATGATTCTTCAATTATTCACTTATCTCGTCTCAATTGCGTGCTAGCTCTAATCAAAGGAATTATGGAAACAACAACAATAAATACAATCAAGGTAGTAAAAGATTTCTTATATTTGTTTTTAATGGAGAATAGAGGGTAAAATAAACTGCATAACTAAGAGAGTTTAAACTATTAAAAAAGAGCAAACGCAAAAGAAAAAAATGAAACAAATGCAAAACCAAACAAACCAACAAAAATTACATAGACGAAACATGATAAAATCTATTTATGCAAACCATGATATAGAAAGTTCAAAATACACGTAGGACGGACGGACGGGGAGAGAGAGAGAGTACCTTGAATCCAACACCAAATCTACCAATTTGATCTTTGTCATCATAATCGGATTGTTTGTGCCCGAGAGATACCATTTTCACAACTTCGTCATGGTTCATCCCTTGCCCGTCCGTCATCTATTATTGACAGCATAGGTACATCCTTTCCAGAATTTTTCATCTTTATCATTTCAACAAAAATATCCATCCTGTTGCATCAACATCATAGGAATAATAAGTAACTTTTTAAGTCGATAGTCTAAAACTCTATATATGTGCTATTTACTACATATCAAACAGCCAGAATTTGACTTCATAGCCATAAGTGTGATAAATAAAGAGGTGCTGGATGATTCTCTATTAGAACGTATATGAAATACCTCAAAATATCTATGTTATGTTAGAATATTTTAGTTTATCTCATAGACTCAGTTGATAAATTTATTAATATTCCTCAAAATTTTCAGCCTCAAACCATAAGCCTTACCAAGAAAAATTATAAATGTTAGAAAAATAAACATCTTGATAGCAAGTTTACCAACAGAGACAAAAAAAGACAACAGTGGCAGAAAATAGAAAACATAAACCTATCCAGAGTGAGCTTTGGCATCCCTTGAATTATCTATGAGCTCGGCTATTCCACCAAAAACCCATCCAGAGTGAGCTTGGGAAAGAGTTTTCAGGGAACTTGGGTCTATTTTTATAGAATTTTTCCCAGGCATTCTATCCTGCATAACACGTGTACCGCTACCAGTTTCAGATGTAAAACGATAAGCACGATCTTCCCCAAGACGAAACTTAGGATGTGAGGGGGTGACATCTCCACGATTTGATGAACCTCTTACCTTAGCTAAGTGTGAACCTGTTAATGAAGCATAAATAAAGATTTTCATTTTTTTTAATGCATAAAGAAATTTTAAATTCCTAGCCAAACATACAAATAAGATCATCAACTTCAAAGGAAACGTTAAAAATACAACTAATAATTTCATAAGATTCATGGCAATTGTTTTTTCCATGCAAAACTTTATGTTTGTAATGTTTTCATACCTTTTGCATTGACTAGTTATAAAATAAGAATAAAAACATTAAACTGTAGATGACAAACCTGATTCGACATTAACTGTTTGATAGCCAACATTGATTGGTCTTGATTCAGATTCAATGGGAGGCAAAAGGTAGAACTTGTACCGCTTAAATCTTGCAACAGCAACCGGGAAAATAGATAGCAAAAGAAATCAGGGAAAAATATACTAGTTTGCTCTATAAGCACTAGAAACAGATTAGCTCCAATGTCATGAAAATTTCTGGGTGTGTATCATTTGCTGTGAATTCTTTTTTAGTTAGCGACAAAAGGGTAATCTCACTAACAACAAGAATATGACTAGAAAATATGGTGAAAAAGACATCACACCATCAAATAAATAAACATTTCCCCAAGAATTTTCACAGCATCATCATATCACTAATCATTAGCCTCTACAAAAGCCATAACTGGAATTTTGTCTCCTACTCGGAAGCATAAATTACCAACAAAAAAAAAACTTTTCCAAACCATGTTTCACAGAGAAAAGAATTTAGGCTGGAGAAATAGACTTCATACTCTATCATTTATGTACAGAAAATTCAGAAATTTTTCCCACTCATTAATCTTTTTACTTGAACAGTCTGGATGATCAGATGCTACTGAAAAATGGGGCAAGGCATCAATATTACATCTATTTCTCTTATAATCTGAATCTATGTTTAATTCTTTTGGCTTGCAAAAAAATAATTCGGTTAACATACTCATTAGTAATAGATCACACAAAAAAAAAAGTTTATTCGTCATAAAATACCAGTAAAAACATAACCATCCTTACAAATCAGCTGGTGGGGGCTGGTGCACTTTACGTGGCATATCAATTTGAAGTCTTTGTAAACCGTAATGTCCGTGCTCATCTGGTGTGAGTGGTTGAAAAATGTAATTACATTAGAGAAAATAAAATTTATTTGCTTGTAAAATAAGATTGGTGATTACATTGGAGAAAAATGTAATAGATATAGTTGAAAATTAGACTATTTTTTCAAAGTCAGAAATATGTTCCATTGAACTGACTATCTTCTTGCATACCTCTCTATCTATTTTCCCTTCCGTTTCTCTTTTCTTCACCCAGCGGACGAAAACGACATCAATAACCTACCATGGTGTGGCAAGCTGCTGCCCTAATTGCTTTGGGAGGTGGTTTCCACTTTCTTTAAGTGGGGGGCTGTCTGTTTGATTTTCTTGTTGGGTTTTGTGGGTGTCTTAGGTTGTGGTTTTTGGGTTTTGTGATTGTGTTGCAAGGTGAGAAAAAGGAAGGATGTCATTAGCCATGAGTTTTGATGAGAAAAGTCAGCCTTCAACCCAAAAATATGGAGAAACAGTTAAAAAAAATCATGTAAGTGAACATAGATTTAAAAACAATAAAAAAAAAAACTTTACTGATTGTATGTAGTAATATAGTAATGATTTAAAACAAAAATAGTCATATTATTTGTAAAATATTAATTTTTAAAATGCAATTATGCAGATTTTCATGAAAGAAAAACATTATGCAGTACGTTTGCTGCATTGCACTCTTGGTAAATAAGTGAGCAGTCCCTCATGATAAATTTGCTAAATAAAGCATTTAATTTTTTCAGCAAAGCACACTAGCATTTACATTAGAATGAGAACACATCATTTACTTAGTAGCTTCTACGGTAAAATTTCCTTTTGCATTTCCTTGCCACACCAATTAGGAAGTAGTAGGTCCTTTCGATTGCAAGTTTTGTAACAACATTGATGTAACAAATATTCTTTTTCCAGCCAAATTCTTTCATGGCAATAATTTTATTTCTGATGTCAAATTTGAAAACTTTCTCTTTACTTTAATTTATTTCTATTTGGAGCATAAGTGAGAGACATTCATCACCTTACAAACTGATTTTTTTAAGTTTGAATTAGGCTCAGGCCAATATTCAAATATTGTATCAGTCTATCTAAGATCTGTTAATCATCAAATTTTCACTATCAGGCCACTCCTCGTGTCACGTTCCAAATGTCCAATCTTGAGCGTGAAAGGAGTGTATTAAGAGTCTCACAGTGTAAGAGATATGGCATGGACATAGGTGTATAAGAGAGAGGCAAACCCGAGTTCAAATATTTGGGCCTGTAACTTATTTCTTTACAGAGAGCTATCCCTCGATTTCTTAAAATCCGCACTTGTTCATAAGGTCATTTTGAGATAATATCTTTAATTAGGGATGTTCAAAATCGAACCAATCCAATAGAAAAACCGCAAATCGAACCAATCCAAATCGAAACCATAAAAAACCACATGGTTTGGTTCGATTTACGATTTTTATTTTACCAACTGAACCGAACCGAACCAAATCAAACCAAACCACAACATCAGGAAAATATTAACTAAATTTATGTCACCTAAACCAATTCTTATAGAAACTTAATGAAAACTTTTATGCAGTGACATATTTTTCTCTTATTAAGTTTCTTCTTTGCTTTTTATTTCAAAAATGTATTTATGTGATACTTAAAATTTTATAGAATGGTAAAATCTCAGTCTTTTACATTTCTTACCTAATAGAAATACTTTTTGTCCACATTTTTAATTTGGTATATGTTTTTTTGGTGAAAATAAAATTGTAATGCTGGATGAAATTAAAAACATTGTCAAAAACATTATTGAAAATATGTTGTGTTTTAACTTTTTAACTCGATTATTTAAAGTTGAAAACAAAAATTTGTATTGTCTCAAACCAAATTAAAAACAATCTAACTCAAACCACATTGATTTGGTTTGGTTCGAATTTTATTTTAAAAGACAACCAAACTAAATCAAACCATATTTTTTTTTTATTTTGTGGTTCGATTGACTTTTTACCTAAAACCGAACTATACTGCACCGCGAACACCCCAATCTTCAATAATACTTACTAGGGTCAACTTATGCTATAGAACTTACAAATAAACAGATTAAAACATGTTGGATAATGTTAAAGATTTATATATATATATATATATATATATATATATATATATTAAATAAAAAGTTATTTAAGGGTATAATTGAAATAATGAAAAAGTAAGTATATATACACTCATTTAGTTTGTTATATTTTTTATATGATAAAGGAAAAAATTGGACGTGTTTGTTACACTTTTATATTAATGTTTAAATTTATTCTTATCTATTTGTTACATAGTATTATTTGTATTCTTTTCATGTGTCTTAAGTTTCCTCATTTCGGTATGTGCATTTTTTATGCACTCGTGACTAAACTTTGTACTTGTTTTTGGTGATTCTCTTCTGCACATCTTGTGCGAGATAAATCATCGGTAGAAATTTAATTCTCACTTTGGCTTGTTCAAAAAAAAAATATTATTTGTATTAAAAATTAATGACATTTTTAAAAAGAAGAAGTCAACCCAAAAGATCTGAAAAGAGTTATTTTCTTTATATATAGTGTAGAAGTATAGATATATATATCTCAACAAACCAAATATAATTTTTTATTTTATTTTTTGCATAAATATCTCAACAAACTCATCTGATTAACTATTCAAATATTTTTCATATTAATATATATAGATACACACATACTATCTCCTATATATAAATATCTTTGCATCCAATTTCTATCCAATTTTTTGTTTCTTTATTTTCTACAACAACTTTAACAACAACAAAAATCTGAAAAAAATTTATATTATTCGATCAACTTATTGTTCCCCCTTCTACCAAAAAAATAAAAAAAACTTATATAGTTCCCCAATTCAAGCCTCGCATTAGGAGAAGAAAAAAACGATAAAAAGCTACAACACAACACTTTCTTCTTCTAACTACCCCTAATTCTGTGCCCTAGATTTTCTGTACCCACCGCTTTCCCCAAAATTCATTCGATTAGGTTTTCTCTCCATGGATTCTGATGATATGCACGATGCTAACGATGTTGAATCCCTCGATGACGATTTCTACGGTGGTGAAACCGAAGATGCTTCCATCGATGACTACAGCGACTACGATGATGATAATAATGATGCTGATGATGATGACTTTGATGTTGGTGACGATGATTCTGACCTTGCTCAGTCTCAGAGGACTGAGATAAATTTTGCCGTATTGAAAGAATCAGATATCCGGAAACGGCAGGAAGATGACATCAGTAGGGTTGCAGCAGTTCTTTCCATATCACCGGTTGCTGCAAGCATTCTACTTCGTCATTATAATTGGAATGTCAGTAATGTTAACGAAGCTTGGTTTGCTGAGGAAGATAGAGTCCGAATAAAAGTTGGCTTGTTGGAGAAGCCAGTTTATGAGAATCCTGATGCTAAAAAGCATACTTGCGGCATCTGTTTTGAAGATTATCGTCCTTCTAAGATTCACACTGCTTCTTGCGGTCATCCGTACTGCTTTTCGTGCTGGGGAGGATATATTGGCACTTCAATTAACGATGGTCCGGGATGCTTGATGCTGAGATGTCCTGAACCGGATTGCGGTGCTGCTGTTGATCAAGATATGATTAATCTTTTAGCATCTGCTGAAGATAAAGAGAAGTATGAACGTTACCTTATTAGATCTTACATTGAAGACAATAAAAAGGTATGTTGTAGAGATTCAACTTAGACATTGCCCAACCCTCTTTTATTTTAGTCATTGCTATTTTGCACGGTTATAAGTTAATTTGTATATTTGCCTCTATTTTGCATGGATTCTGATTATACCGTTGTTGTTATACAATCCATAACGATCTTATTTCTTCTGGTCTATTTGTTTTGTTTAGACCAAGTGGTGTCCTTCTCCTGGTTGTGAACATGCAGTTAATTTTGATAGTGGTGGTGGTGGTGAAAATTATGACGTATCTTGCCTCTGTTCATATAGCTTTTGCTGGAATTGCACTGAGGACGCTCACCGTCCAGTGGATTGTGGCACAGTGTCGAAGTGGATTTTGAAAAACAGTTCAGAATCCGAAAACACGAACTGGATACTTGCTAACTCGAAGCCGTGTCCCAAGTGCAAGAGACCCATTGAAAAAAACCTAGGGTGCATGCATATGACATGTACTCCACCTTGCAAATTTGAATTTTGCTGGCTATGCCTTGGTTCATGGTCAGAGCATAATAGCAGGACTGGCGGTTACGACAGCTGCAATCGTTATGAAGAATCTAAAATAAAGGGGGTTTATGATGAAACTGAAAAAAGAAGAGAAATGGCAAAGAATTCATTGGAGAGGTATACACATTATTATGAGCGGTGGGCTAGCAACCAATCTTCAAGGAAAAAAGCTCTTGCTGATCTACACCAGATGCAAATTGTTCATATGGAGAAGCTTCGTGACACACAGTGCCAAACTGAAGTAGAGCTTAAGTTCATAACGGAGGCTTGGTTACAAATAGTTGAGTGCAGGCGGGTATTGAAGTGGTCATATGCATATGGATACTATTTACCAGAACATGAGCATGCTAAAAAGCAGTTCTTTGAGTACTTGCAAGGTGAGGCAGAATCAGGTTTGGAGAGACTTCATCAATGCGCCGAAAAGGAACTCCAAGTATTCATCAGTGCTGAAAGCCAGTCTGAAGAATTCAACGATTTTCGCTCAAAACTAACTGGATTGACCAATGTGACTAAAAACTTCTTCAAGAATTTGGTTAGTGCATTAGAGAATGGTTTATGTGATGTTGATAGTAATGGAGCTGCTACAAGCAAAGCAACGGGTTAAAAAAATGTTGTAGGGAGCAGTAAGGGAAGAAGCGGAAGAGGAAAGGGGACCAATCGAGCTACCATGTCCAGCAGAATAACTGATGATAATGAGTGGTCTTGTGAGTAATGTACCTATGCAAACGTCGGATCTGCCACTTCATGTGCGATGTGCAATCAACAGCATCAATGACCCACTAGAAACACATGTCTTCTGCTCAAAGGCCTGTTAGATAATAAAGTTATTGGCTATGTTACTGGTTCTGTTAGTTTAGAGTCCATTAGGTTTTATTTATATTCTTTTGTACCCTTTTATAATGCTAAGCTATTGGTATTCTATGAAACTTTAGTCGTCGTCTTTGTTTTGTTATTGTCTCTGAAACCTAGATTGTTAACATGGTATCAAGAGTTTTGTTCGATCCACCTTCAACTACAGTTTCGCTTCCGTTATTGAGTTCTCAAAAAATTTGGGAATACATTTGCATTGTTTTTTGGATGATTGGTTCGAATTTGCTGCTTTTGTTCTGTTGAAGAAAATTGAATTTGTTACTTTTATTCAGTTAGCAATATGTGGTCTATTCTTTTGAATTTGTGCTGCTGCATTTTGCGTCTCTATTGGTGCCATTTTCGGTGGTGCTACATTATTGCTTGTGTTGTCTGAGGAGATGTGAGTCTCTTGTGTCTTTTGTTTTTGTGTGGCCATGAAGTACTTGTTCCTGGCATGGTTATGTTGATTTTGATTTAGTTGGTGTCGTTGCTTTCATTGAGTCTATCTTTTTTGGGGTTGCCGTCTGTGTTTTGTTGGATTTGTATGTTTGTTTCTTGGGAGTTGGGGTTGCAAGTATATATTTTGCACCTCTCTCTCCATAGGGAGTTATAGATTTAATTTGGGACACCAGCTAAATTAGAAGTATCATCCTCCAACGATAAAGAATGTTTAAATTGAACATATACAAAATAAACATTTAAACATAAGCATTAATTAAACTATAATCTAATAAATTTTGGCTAAAACATATGTTTGATGTTTAATTGTTTATATAAAAAATGTTACATATATCTTGTATATTGTATTTTTTTTATTTTTTATAGTTGGTTTTATACTTTAAAAAATCAGCTTAAAAAATGCTAACAAATCTCACATAGTGTTGTATATGTCAAAATATGAAAGTCGTTGTTGAGTCATTATGAGCAATCACATGCTTAGCATGGGTTAGCTTAATATGTAAAAGAGCAATGCTAAATGGTACGAAAGAGAAGAAATGTTACGTATATTGTTTTTAAAGAAGCAAAAATTGGTAACTTCCTAATTCGTAAGAAATCAGGCTTTCGTCAATGTAAACTAGAAAAAACACTCATGCTTTTCGTGCATTAACTATTTCGTAACAACAAGCATTGCGCTATGTAAAATCTCCAAACCATATAGGACAAACTGCATTGGTTCAAGTTAGTTCAGTTTGATGAGAACAACTCTAGCTGCTATGTTGGATTATTCAATTACAACAGAAAATTACACATTGGTTAAAAAAAGAATACAGAATATTACACATCTAGAAAGTATTATGCTTAGGATTATAATTTATAACTGCAACCTGTATGTAATGAAATCTAATCTCCAATAATGCAATTCAATTTTCATTTACTTTGCAGCATATGTCTCAAAATGAACAGTAGCACGCGAATGATTCGTTGAAATTTTTTTTTTTGCTGTAAATAGCAATATTCATCATATTTTAATTATCGGTGATTACAACATAGCTATTTATACCAAATATATTTCACAAGTACATGCTGCAGAAATAATTGGGAACTGAGAAGTATATAAATTGAGTTGTGAAGGAAACAAAACAGGCATGGCATAATTCATAGCATGAAACATAAAGGTTAGGCCAAACACTGCTGACATTCTAGGTTAATTTAAAATCTGCCAATCAAGAGTACATTGCCGCAAACACATCACAGAAACAAGAGATATATCTTGCTCATTAGATTGTTAAGGTTTAAAAATATAAGATATTTGTACTTAATGCTAGAGGCCATTCAATAAAATCAAAAGATCATTCTTACGAATGAACGAAAAATCAGGTAACGTAACATAAAGAACGAGAGTAAAACTTCAAAATAAGCTAGAAATTTCTTGATAATAACTATGATATTAATAATTGACAAACCACTTTCAGTACATGGTAAAACAATTTTGCACACACGATCAATCAAAATATTTTGAATTGCCACGTCAAGTAAAAACAGAGCAATAATTGTTGTGGCAATTCAAAATATTTTGATTGATCGTGTGTGCAAAATTGTTTTGGACTGTCAATACTTGTACTAAAATAGGTATAATATTTTTTTAATATCTTATTTAAACACTTGTCTATACAAAATCTTATTTAAATAAAAAAATATTCTATATTTTTTCTTTAAGGAATAGAATAAATTATATATGACCATCGTCATCGTGAGTTTAACTCAGTTGGTTGAAACATTGTATAATATATGTAGGGATTGGACAAAAATTTAGAAGAAAAAAAAAGTGAACTTCTAACCATACTTGACAAAAAAAACTCAATCTATCAAAAAAAGAATAAATTCTATTCAATACATTTTTTGACTCTATTCTATACCTATCTATAAATATAAATATAGAAGGTGTTTTTATTTATCATTCGTTTAAACTACTATTATATTTAAAATTTTATCTTCTTATCTTTCAAAAAAAAAATTATCTTTATATATATATATATATATATATATATATATATATATATATATATATATAGAGAGAGAGAGAGAGAGAGAGAGAGGTTGGGTTTGAACCCTAGACACCCCACTTATTCACATTTAAAAAGTGAATTTCTAACCGCAAGGCTACTTTGCAAAAAAAAAATCTCAAAGAAAAACACTACTACAAAATATAAATTTATGCTAGATATAAAGAAAATAAGTTATTTTGGACTGACTTTTTCTCCTTTCAATTATACCTTTAAACAAATTTGACAGTAAGAATGTTATTTTTTTGTGTCATTAAAAAAGATACAAATATATATTATATTTTATTAAAAGATATTATATTTGTTATATTGTTGGTATCGTTAAAAAAGATAAATATAATTTGTTATAATATGAAAATGCAAAATGTATATTGTCTATACCTATAATTTTAATTAAAATCAAAATAAACTCAATCAAAATTTTAGAAAAATCATTGTTTACAATTTATATGCATTAGTGCAATAAGAAAACTCTAAAGCTAGTTATTAATAAAAAGGTTAACAATTTTGAAGGAAAAAAGGTTAGTAGTTAAATTTCATTAAAATAGGAGAACATCGCTGCTATAAAAACAATATTTGACATCATTAAAAAGAACTTATTATAACTAGCTTTTAGACTAGCATAAAATATGAGCTTTAGGTACTCTTTTTTTAAAATGTGGCCCCAAATTTCAGGTTAGCAACTTAACATACAATATTGAACCTCTACAACAACAAAAAAAATCCAGTTATACATTCAATTTTAATTAAAATTAAACTTTAATTTAATGATAATAATATTGAAATTGTTCTCATTCATATAAATTTTACTGAACCTCTACATAAAAAAAAGAGAAAAAAAAGTTTCATCAATCATTTAATAGTAACAATGCATAATATATCAAATCGTATTTGTCATGAGGGGTAAGTTACTCCCAATTCATCAAGGCAAAATGGAGGCTCGTCGATATGGTTTTTTCTTACTATCAATTACCATTTTCTTCCCAAGAACATCAAACTTTTTCATATCTTTCATTCAACATGTGATATCCATTTACTTCCTTCCAAAAGTGAATCTTATTTGTGATTAGGGTTAAACTACTCCTTATTCATCTCACCTTTAAAATAATGTTTTAATAAAATATACTACTATAAGCTAGTAAAATAAGTTTGTTACCAAACACGTCTTATTTTCTCAAACACGGTTATAAGGTACTCCTTCCGTCTCATATTAAGTGACACGGTTGACTCTATCATGCATATCAATGCATATTTTTTATCTTTAATATATTTAATTATCTATTAAAAAAATTATGAAAATTCAATATTTTAAAAATATTCATCGAGACGAATCTAACATCTTATATGAAATTATTTATCTTTGTATATTAATAAAAAAATATAGTCAAAATATGTCAGGTCAATAATGCACATTGTCAAATATGTCGTATAATATAGAACGAGGAAGTAATTCAATAAACTATAAGCTTGATTGTTGACATTATTAACAAAGCCTAACATCTCATTTGATCAAACAAGCTATGTCACTGACCTATAAACTAGATTAATGGTATCATATCATCAAACATATCAAAGGTGTCGGAGACCCGTGAAAGTCCAACTTGTAGGCACTTTATTATCCTCAATACATGTATCATGACCATTCCTTGAGTCTCGTTTTCATTGACCAAATCACTCTTCCTTGTCTTGTGTTCCACCGTTTGGTTGTGTTTCGTATTGTGCTATATAGCCTTGCTCCTTCCAATTCCATGAAGTCATTGATGACAAGTACAAGCTTCCTTCCTCTTCAACGTCGTCCTCAATGCCTTTATTCTTGCCGCATGCATACCTCTTCAGTCATCTATCTCTGGTATGTCCACCTAACCAGTTGTCGTGTTACTGCAACATCTGGTTGGACAGACGTAGTGAGGATAGAAGACAATTGAGGGAAGGTGTGCTAATGACAAATCCAGCCGGTTTCAATAAATTAGTCAATAAAAATTTCTCAAGAATTTGGGACTAATATCATTACGAGATTGTAGGTGGATTAGTAATCATTTTGTATCTATTTTAGTAACTTATTGGCTCTCAATTTTCATTAACTAGCCAAAATATTTGGAAACTGGACTTTATTATTGTGGACTGCTTACTTCTTTGTATCATGTGCACGAGTATGGGTGGGAAAAAAAATCATAAAACTGAATCGAATCAAATCAAAAAAAAAAAAACTGAATCATTACTAACAATTTTGAAACTGAAGTAAAACCGTTCGGTTCGGTTCAAAACAGTTCGGTTCGATTTAAAACAGTTCAATTCGGTAACTAAAATTCGATTTCGTTTGATTTTTTCTATTTTTCAAGGTACCAATAATAACAGTTCAATTCGGTTTAGTTCGAAATACAAACAGTTTGATTCATTTTAGTTATTTTAAATTTAGAAAACAATTTGGTTCAGTGTTCATCTCGAACCGAACCATACCCATCCCTATGCACAACAGGTCCAGGAGCTACAGCCTACAGGGTACTTTGTTTTTTAAAGGATGCCATCTATGTTTGGTTACTTATGACATTCAACAATCCTAACTAAATTAGGATTTGGTGAACATCGCTATTTTGAATCCTACAAAAAAGTGTTGAGACTTGGATTTAGTGAAACAGTGATACTTTAGTTTACATATGATTGATTTTTATGTAAGTATTAGATTAGGTGTTTTGAATCAACGGGGATACTCTATTGTTTGTGATATGAAAAACTCAATGAGCCAAAAGTAATTATCACAAGCATGCTGATTTCATCATTGTTATGGCCCATCTTTTTTTCCTTTGGTACTCATGATTTTCTTATTTGGGATTTGCTTATACTATAACTGCTTTGTCTACATTAGAGGCTTTTCTTATTTAATTATAGTTTTTAGGTAAAAGTTTTTATTGGAGGTGTCCTCCTATAACCCTATTTTCATACCTGTCATAAAAATTATATGTACCCTTTTCTTCATATTTGCCAAAACTTTCGGTAAAAAATAACAATTTTGTATTAACTCTTCATTATTTTTGAAAATGTCAATGCATATAATTGAATAGTACAAGGGTCCAAAAACTATCTGTCTGATTATAATTATAAATTGTTAGAAATCAAAAACAATGCTGAAATTATAATGTCATAACTTATATGATTATGACATAGCTTCAAAGCCAAGCACAATATTCAGACATCAATCTGCAATATCTTATAAAAAATCATAGCTACCACAAAAAGGAATAGCCCCACTAGACACAAAAGTATCTTATATGAGACCATAATGTCTTGTACTCTTATATGGTTAGATTATAAATTCTAACCAATCATAATAAGCCAAAAACATCGATTCCTATTATAGAGTCCACTCTTTTTTTTTTTAATAAATCTCCACCAAACGCATAGATAGACTACTAATGGCTTTCCTTCAAAGTTAAGCACAAACTAAAATCCTTCAAAATCAATTATGACACATTCACACTTTTCACCTCTAAAAACATCATTAGAAAACACAAACATTTTACAAAAGCTAGCTAGTAACAAACATCCATTACTTCAAACATCTATCACCATGTTTCATGTTTATCTCTTCCTCCTCCCACTTTCTCTATGCTTCTTTCCTCACATTGTTTTCTCATCTCATTGCACAACAGAAACTTCAACTAAAACCTTTCAAAAATGCATGAACCTTCCCACACAACAAGCCTCAATAGCATGGACTTTCCACCCTCATAGCTCCACCTTAGAATTAGTCTTCTTTGGCACTTTCATTTCACCTTCTGGTTGGGTTGGATTTGGGATCAACCCTACTTCACCACAAATGACAGGAACTAATGCCTTGATATCATTTCCAGACCCAAATACAGGTCAAATTGTTCTTCTACCTTTCATCCTTGATACTACTGTAAAACTTCAAAAATCACCACTTCTCTCTCAACCTTTTGATAATATCAACCTCCTCTCTTCCTCTGCAGCCATGTATGGTGGGAAAATGGCAACCATTCATAACGGTGCGCCTATTCAAATCTACGCTAAACTCAAACTCGAATCGAATAAAACCAAAATCCACCTTGTTTGGAATAGGGGACTTTATGTTCAAGGTTACTCACCAACCATTCATCCGACAACATCAATTGATCTATCTTCTATTGCCACTTTTGATGTTTTGTCAGGTTCATCAACCTCCTCAACTCAACACACTGACCTCACAATGTTAAGAGTGACACATGGTGTTCTAAATGCAATCTCTTGGGGTATACTTTTACCTACGGGTGCAATAACAGCACGTTATCTTCGACACTTTCAGACATTAGGCCCTGCTTGGTTCTATGCTCATGCAGGAATACAAATGTTTGGTTTCATTCTTGGAACCGTTGGGTTTGGTATTGGTATTCAACTCGGGAAAATGACACCGGGAGTGGAGTACGGACTCCACAGGAAGCTAGGAATAGCGGTGTTTTGCCTTGGAGCTTTGCAGACTTTGGCATTGTTGTTTAGGCCAAATACTACGAACAAGTTTAGGAAGTATTGGAAATCTTACCACCATTTTGTTGGTTATTCTTGTGTGGTTCTTGGATTTGTGAATGTGTTTCAAGGGTTTGAAGTGATTGGTGCTAGTAGGTCTTATGCCAAATTGAGTTATTGTTTAGGGCTTTCTACTCTTATTGGTGTTTCCATTGCTTTGGAGGTTAATTCTTGGGTGATTTTCTGTAGGAAATCTAAGGAAGAGAAAATGAGGAAAGAGGGACTTATTGGAACTAGCTCCGACAAAGGGAGTAGTGGCATCCACATTTGAGAGAGCAACAATGTATGACTAAAATATCATAATTCAGATATTTCAGTCGTTGAATCAAGATCAAACTATTCAACTCTATCAAATTTTAAATATAAGCTCAAAATACACAGACCATGCAATCTTGACCTGACAGTGAAGACTTGTTGACCGTAGTGACCACATGATGTATTGACCGCATGGTATTTTAACGGTGTTTAATCTCAATTTTTGAGAATACATGCATATATACTTTTTTTTTTGTCTCATTGGTCTATTGCATTTGTATCCAATACAAGTTTGTTGCGAGACTTTTATTGATTTTGAAACGTAGGCTAGTATTCTAAATGGGTTTGAATGTATAATTTATTTTCTTGTTGCTATTTAAAACTTGAAGAGATGCTTCGAAGGTTTGAGACAACAATTTGTATCAAGGTGGTACAAATTTAAAGCCAAAAAGTATTGGATCAATAACATTGCTTATGCACGCCTGCATTGTTGCTTCTAGAGCACCTCAAACAAAAATATTGGATCAATTTATTTTTATAAAAAAATTTGATCGAAATTATTACTGGTTAGTTGTTAGATTAATATTTATTCCTTCTTCGTGCTTAAACCTATTACACCTCCAATTTTTATCAATAGAATCAGTTGAACTATCCAACTCAACAATCATTTTTATATTAAAATTGCATCTTGGATAGTATTTGTTCGAGTGTCTAGTAGCTTGGAAATAGAGCTGCCTAAGTATATTGTATCTTAGACATATGTTTTGTATTTGTAAGAAACAATTGGTTTCAAACAATTTTAAGGGTAAACTTCAATAAACGGACCAAACATCCCTACAATTATTTGGCATAAGTTAGCCGTTGTAGCTTTGTAGGAAACAAATGATGACCCAGTCACTAGTTGTGCGATGATTATACTGATGTTGATTAGTTTTTTGTCAAACAAATTAATCGTGAGTAATCAACATGTTTTCTCAACGAGATTAATCGACTTGTTTGATTTTGGTAGTGCAAGAATTCCACATTTTTAAGGTGAATAAAGAAATAATTAAAAAATATAAATCACACTAGAACTATACATTTATATAAAAGAAATTTCAAAGTTAACTAATTGTTAATTACATGCAAATATGCAAGTCTATTGTAATCATACCACTCATACACCTATGATTTGCTGAAAATAAGGACTTGACTTATTAACTTTTCACTAATGATAAGACAACTTGTTATTCTTGTTTTTTGGCTAAATTGATCACTCTACCGTTTATTATTAAATGATACGAGTGATACGTTTAACAGAAAACAAATAAATTTGTCGCTATTATACGACCATAGGAATTTGGAAAACTATGTTTGATATGACGATAGACAAAAGCAAATATAACGACACATGTGACTGTAATCATACCATCCACATATGATTTCCTTAACATAAGGACTTGACTTATTAACCCACCACTAGACATAAGACAACTATTTTTCCTTGTTCTTTGCTAAATAGATCATTTTATCATTTAACATTAAATAGTACGAGTGATCCATTTAAAGTAAAACAAATAAACAATATTGTTTTTCGTTACATGGTTCACTCGTACCATTTAATGTTAAAATGATACGAACGATAACAAGAATGATTAATTGTCTTCCTTTAAATTAATCACTAGTACCATTTAATGTTAAACGGTATAGTGATCCACTTAACAATGAACAAGAGAAACTAGTTGTCCAACGTTTAGTAGTGGATTAATAAGGCAAGTCATTGTGCTAAGGAAATTATATTTGTGTGTGGATGGTAAGGTTACAGTTGTTTTTACTTTTGTCTATCATCGTATCAAACGTAGTTTTCCAAATTCATATGGGCGTATAATAGTGACAAAAGAGATTTTTTTTACCATCAAACTCAATATTCAATAGCAGATTTGGACCACATGATACTCAATTTTTTACAATTTGGGAGTTGGATTAAAACTCACTTAATGAAATAACATCCTCGTTCTTCTTTTTTTTCGTTTTTTGAAAGAAAAATATCTTTAGGGTTTATGCGTTCATGTTAATATTATTTCAAAAACAATAACATGTCATTTCCAATGATCAGTTTCACAAAACCAATGAAGATATGTTCAATTTTTCATTTTAAATAAAAATCCATTCTGCACAAATTCGTTAAGTAGGGCAATTGATCTCAGTTTCAAGCCACAATGTCAATTGCATTTAGGGTCAAGCAAGAAGCATACAATCTAAACATATAGTATATACAGAAACTTGTAAAGACAATGTAGGACAAACTTTAATTTTTAGAGTTTAAGAGCAAAGATTCAATCCAAAACTAAGAAATCCTCAATTCAAGAATAAAGATTTCTAGATTATAAGATCTATAGTTGTATCCACCACGACACAATAAAAATCGGGTAATGATACATAGACCACCTTAGGTGGCATGTACCACTTGTACACCCACATACAATTGTGACATGTGTTCATGTGGTCCCTACACACACACAAAACTCACCTTTTATGTCTCTCATACACTATCACATGAGAGTGGTACAATGTGTGTATGGAAAAATGTGTGTACATGAAACATTATCCATAAAAATCAGACCATATTTTCAAAAAAAAATAAAAAAATAAGACCGTGCAAACACTTCTATTGGAACTACAACTTAATTAATGTTGCAAACAAAGAAATTGCCTCTAAACATTCGTGTCGAATACGGTTTAGCGACATAGTGTTTGCTTGAAATATTTGTTGTATAAATTTGACATAGAATTATCTATATTGACATAATGAAGAGAAAGATTATTACAATGACTCATAATAAAGTAAAAATAGAGCATAAGAAACTTATCATTATCAAATTTGGCTGTAGACACAGCTCGATCAATATCTTTCAAAATTAACTTAAACAAAACCAGCAAATTTAGGTCATTCTCCATTATGAATCATCATAGCGGTAACAGAACGGCTTGAATCTGATAGACACAAGAGATGCAACTAGGAAAATTGGAAGAGAGGATCTGATTTGTTGTTGTGTCAGTTTTTTGCATGTAATCAATTTCACTATGTAAAGATTGTGTGTTAAAAAAGTGTTCTTACGATGGAAAGACCATAAGCACGTATTTTTATAAGCCCAAAAATAAGGGAAGGAAAGAAAGAAGAAGAAAAACGTAATATGTGATCCTAATAATTAGGAAGAAATATTGAAAACGTTGTTGTTGACAAAATCAATGTTGTTGATAAATTCAGCTTTTGACCAAGTAAAATTAGATACTACTCCCTCCGTCCCTTAATATAACCCCCCTTTTGTTTTTTTTTTGTCCCTAAATATAACCCCCTTTTCAAATTACAACACACATTAATTATTTTTTTCCATAGATACCCTTATTTAATACTACTACTAATTCTAAAAGTACAATAAATTGACTTTTCACTTTATCTCTTTAATGAGGTTAATTTTGTAAAATTGTACTATAAAACAGACACATTAACTACACCAACAACATTTCTTAAGAAATGTGAAAAAAGCAATAGGGGGTTATATTAAGGGACGGAGGGAGTAATAAACAAAAGTAATTGCAATTTTAACTCTACACTCGAAAATTCAAGTGTATCGGCACACTCGATTTTTAAATTAATAGTTAAATGATTTTTTTTTTTAAAAAAATCTATGGTTGGCAATTATAATAACTATATTTTTTAGAGGATTTATAATAACTAAATCTTAATAGTGAATATTGATTATTTCTTAATGTAAAAATTTTAATATGATTCATAGAGATATTAAAATGATATTTTTTCTTATGAATGATTTTTTTTAAAACATAAAAGTCGAAAAATAATTCTTTCTTTTATAAAAATTATCGTTAATTTATTGATTTAAGAAAAAAAATGTATCGATACACATCAATTTATGAGTACACCGTAGAAATCGAATTAATTATTGTGTACTAATTAATTATTAATATTTTTCAATTAAAATATATGAGACACATTATATATATGCATATATATATATATATATATATATATATATATATATATATATATATATATATATATATATTGAAGAATTTAAAATTAAATTATGAGATACTAAATAATTTAAGAAACCTAATCTTATTCCCACTCATATGAGTTTCAAAATGAATTTTGAGGGTAAATGTTGATCAAATGACAAGTGGGATACTTGTGTGGCAACTCAATTGGTGACATGACATCGTCTAAATGAATTCTTACTTTTTTTTTTTAGGGAAAATGAATTCATACTTAATTATTAATTTCAAATTTATGACATTTTTTTTACTAACTCAATTTTATGAACATAGACATTAATATATATAAAAAAATTAAATTTGATGTAAAATTTTGTCCATGTAGATTTTTTCGCTCAATAACATATATACTACATATATTTCAAGAGTAATTTTTTTTTGAACAAGCTAAAATGATGTATATATTCAGAAACAAAGAATCACCCCGCACAAGGTGTGCAAAGGGTGAAATAATCAACAGTATTTCAAGAGTAATTTTACTTTTAAAATATATATATTCGTATGTAAACCATAATTGTAGTCCATAAAAATGTGATATGTTGTCACAATAGTCCTTGAAAACAACAAAATTAAAATAAAAAGAGAGAGAAAAACTCCTCTAATGTATTATTGTTAGCCACTTTGACCATATTTGGTACTATACACTTACACTAAGTTGTATATCCACATCCCTAATTAGGGTGATCATGTCATCTCTTATTTCCATTTGTCTCCCTCTTCTTCACTCTATCTTCACCGATTAGAGGGAAAAACACAAGAAAAAATTTGGAGGTAGTAGAGACCTTGAGTCAAATATCACCCGTAAATAAATCACCACCTTCAAATCACTTTGAACCCTCCATATTTTACAATACCTCGAGGTGAGTTAACTCATGTTCGGCTTTTTTCAACGTGTGTTAATTTACGTTAAATGAATTAACTCACGTAAGCACGTGAATGAGCAAAAATAAATGGGATAAGAGCAATGTTCAATTCGTCATTGAAGTAGTCCTTATAAAGAAAGACCAGCAACACCAACATCAAACGGTAGGAAAGAGAAGTGTGGGTAGAGGGTGAATAATTTCAATCAGGGACCGTGACACTTTCAATTATCAAAATGAGGGTTTGCTCAAACAATTATCACTAACTTTTTTTTTATTTAATCCTAACAATCACATAGTCTATTCTTTTGACAATCTTAAACGTGTAAGTAAGACAGATTAAAGGCTTGTATTACATAAAAGATGAGTAGAAACTAGAAAGATAATTCAATATTTATTCCTTATTATTTAAACTTGATTTCATATTATTCGATATTCTCTGCTCTCTCCACCACTTACATATCTTTTCTTATTTCCCATGAGAGCCATAAGAGTATCATTGTATCACTAAAGATGGTAGTGCAATTATATGGTATGCTTTTTTATTTTTGACAAAATGACATGATATGCTATTCAGAGTATAAATGACATTAAGAGCAAATTTTTCTAAGATTATAAAGTAATTTTCTATAGAATAATTCTGTGATTAATTTTTAATGACTGGTGTAAAACAAATGTTAGTTTGTGTTTCTTTATAATCATAACTTTTTTTTTCTAAATATCTTTCTCAACTATTATATTAATTAGAATCAAAGTTAATAAAAAAATACATTTTAATATAATCAAATTAATATGATATATTTAAATAAAATTATTTTTATTGTATAGATCTGGTGTATGACATGCTCCACTTTCTTGGTGGTGCACTGTGGTTTGAAGATTTTATTTGCACTTTATAGCCCTTCCACTTTTCTAATTATCTGCATAATGAAAGATCGACTTTTCTATAAACTTCTAAACCTGAAATGACAATGACTTGAATTATGTTAGGATGTTCATTTCTTCAACAAAAATTCCATCATCTTGGGTTTTGGGCTGCAAAGAGGAGGAGAGTTAGCTTAAATTTTGATGTCATTTTCATTTTGAGGGTGGAGATTCTAGTTCGGGTGGTTTGAATGTGGGAAAGAAACAAAAAAATATTTGGTGAAAGTAGGGGAAGAAATAGGTGAGTTGAAGAACATTGTGGTTATTGCATTACACTTGATACCAGATAAGGATGCATCAAAGCGACTCTCAATTGTCAAATTTTGTGGAATAGAATATTGATATTGACATGATTGTAGAGAATGTGTAGGTCTCAAGAGACTATTAAACCGACAAGAAGATGAATCACCAAAAAGGATTTTATGCTTGTGGAGATGACAAAGTAATGAGTGACGACCAAGAGTGTAAAAAGCACATTCTCGAAGAGGACTAGGTTTTACAAACGATAATTGCAAGATCTAGTGGGTGAGCGATGAGTACAAAAGGGTGGTGCTTAACAACGAGAGCAAGTAGTGTTAGGTTGTGGTGAACAATGAACACCAACACAATTCTTCATCATGAAGGATTTTGTTGCATGGTGGAAGGTGGGTCATAACAAACATGACTCGAGGAACCCCAGAGTCGAAGACGACTAGGTTTTACAAGATGTGTGGCGTTCTTGTCGAACGATAATTGCAAAGGTCTAGAGGGTGAGCGATGAGTACGATAAAAAAGTGTGGTCCGTAACAATAAGAGCAAGGAGTGTTAGGTTGTGGTGGACAATGAACACCTTCCACCACGCAACACTGGAGTCATTACAACATGACTCAAGCAACACTGGAGTCGTAGTATCCATAAGGTATCATGCTTGCGGGCGAGGAAGAGGTCAAAGAAAGTTGAATAGGGACTAATTGTAAATAATCAATTATATACCAATTTAAAAGCTCTGCCATCTATGTTTTATAAAAAAAATAAAAATACTATAGATATTAAATCTATGGTAGAGAAATAGGTTGCACATCAATAAGCAACTCACAAATAACATATGTACCTTTCATAGAATAGAATAATATTGAAACAAATGACTCTAAAAAGTCTAAATATTAGATGCAAATTCGATCAAGGATTGGTGACTTCATCAAGTGTGTAACTTTACCACCAGTTTGAAATTAGGAACTACTCAAAAGAGGTTTTGTCTAATATGCAAAAGTAGAATAGTCTTGCACCATGAACAAATCTGGTTTCCACCATTTAATCAATAATTCTCGTCATATCTCAATTTATCCAATAGTAGAATAAATTAATCAAACGGTGAAAACTAATTTGTGCATGATGCAAAACTTATGTCGGTATGTTTCTCTACTAAAATAGAATATTTGTCCCATTTGCCTTCTGGTCTATGTAATATTGTACTTTCCAAAACCAGCTAATGCATATGACAGTAAGAATCTTTCTTGTTTTCCTCAAAAAATAAAGCATCCGATATTGTACCCAAAAAAATAAAATCAAAGTATAGGATACCTGTTTTGATTTGAATGATGCTTTGAGAAGAAGAAAAAAATGATGACAAATACTTAAAGCAAATAGAATATAATCTAATAAACATGCATGTTAATCTCAAATTAGTAAAATATTATAAGATACTTGAAATGTTAAGGATATCTATCAGAAAGATAATAAAAAATCAGACTTAAGAGAATAAGTACTGGCAGATTTTTCAATCATTTTGAAATGAAAAGTAACACAACAAATCTTCAAACCAAAACATAAAATAAGCCACCAAACAAGTTGACTAATAAGAATAGGTTGCTTCAAATCTAAGTAAAATAAAAAGAAATTCAGTTCAAGATTTCAGCTACAGGCACCTAAGTCCTATGACCATGACTTTACTAAATTATTGCACATGGTTCATATGATGGTAATAAAAAGATATTAACAAAAGACTTTTTTTTTCTTTTTTCAAAGAGGTATTTTGAAATACCTCATTAATTGATATTATACTCCCTCCGTCACTAAATGCCAGTTTCGATCCGAGAACCAGAAGGTTTAAAGGGCGTGGGTTCAACCAATCGTTGTCCACTAGGTGAAACTGGCTTAACAAAAGACACTTTGACTAGCTAAATATTCATGATTAGATGACTAACACTACCAAACTGCCAACAAAACCTAGCATAGCAATACAAACATCCAGCTAATGCTGTCCAACTTTGTAGTTAACATCAAATGTTTAACAGTTGTATATAATTAACCTTCCTAATGTCAACAAATTCACTTCTAACAAACCTAGTTTTCTCATTCCCTAATAAAGTATCATATTAAGATTTGATTAATCGTATGTATAAAATAATTGTACATTGTCGGTGCATAGTTATTAAACACATAATAAAATATTAAATTGTTGGTAGAATTTGTAAAACAATGTAGCCTAAAATATTCTCCTTATAAAAACAATAATCAAAATATAATGTAACTTATTCGCGGAGACCCTAGAAGGGTATCCCTTCAATGTATCACACTAATAATCAACAAAATCCTCAGATTACAATATGCTAAAATCAAACCAAAATGATTGAAGGAACAAACAATTCCTGAGTAGAACCCACAATTTTGCATGACATTACAAGCAAAAAGCTACCCCAAAAAGAAAAGAAAATAAAAAGAATTGTTTTTCCATGTTTTTTATATCGCTTCTCACATGTGATGCATGATACACTTCCGCTATATCCCGCAATCAGATTTTACATCTCACTCAAATCCCAAAAACCCAAAAACCTAAATAGTAATAAATCAAAAACTCAAGCCGTAACATTCCCTTGTAACTTCTATCTCTATATCTGAATCCTCAAAACAGGCACTTCAGTTAGCTCTAGATAACCAAACATCTTATGTCTTAAACTCGAAATATAGTAACAACAGTGGTGTGCAAAATTCACAATTCACCTGCTTCACTGGATTATCTTCGCCTACAAGTTCGTGTCAACAAAACGATCTTCCTATGTAGTAATTCCTGAAGCAAATATAGAAGTTTATCAGTGTTGGCAAAAAAAAGACAAATAAATTCGAATAAATAAAAGCATATTACAAGTACAATGCATCAATCTTAATTTCTAAAGTTTACATCCCTGATCACTATCCAAAACTTTTTGTGGATCGGTTCCAAAGTTTTTTTCTCCCAGTGATTTCGAGTATTAGGTCAGGCTGATCCCAAAGTAAACTAAATTTCAAATAAAATATGAAAATGATAATTTCTAACAATTTAACAGAATTATTGCTAATAATTCAAAAAAAAAAAAAAAAACAGCATTATGGCCAACATAATTACGAAGTACAAACTAACTACCTACGTCGGACAAATAAACCTGCCAACTATGTGGATTTAAATTATAAGTCCATTACCAAATGTTGTTTTAACGGGGAAGATGTAAATACAAAATAGACACGAGTCATTGTAATCATCTCCATCACACAACCCTCATTTTTAATAAGCTATTACAGCATTGAATTTCATTTAGTTACAACTTCTAATCATGAATGATGAAGCAATACTTTAGTTTGGGAATATAATAGTATTATATTACTTGCGTACGTGAACTGTTCAAATGTATATATAAAGTTTTAAATTCAACTTAGAGGAAATTGCACTCACATCCCCTGAGATATGTTTAAATGACACACACACATCACCATGAACTTAGTTCAATTGGTAGGGACAATGCATAATATATGCAAGGTCCGGGGTTCAAACCCCGGCCACCACCAAAAAAAATTACACACACACACACCCTCTATTTAATAAAAGACATTGACCCTCCCCTCGGATGACGCTCAACTTCCTTCAATTTTGTCAAAATCAAGGAGTGTGTATGACATTTAAACATACCTGAGAGAAGGGTGTTTTCAACAAATAAAGGTGGCAAGTGATTGACTAAGATAGAAGTGTGTGTGATACTGTGATTTAAGCATACCTTAGGGAAGATGAGTGCAATTTCCCCTTCAACTTAAAACAATACATATCTAGATCATTAATTGCAATTGCATACTTTATAAAAGCTTATATCCCTCCTTATTCTTTTTATCTAAATTAACAGTCACTTTCTTTGCATTTTTCATCCGTCAAACTTGGAATGTTTTTTCCTAGTATCACATGTGTTAAACTTTATCTACAGCCTGACACTACTGGCCCAAACCATGCAAAAGAAATTAAGGCTGTGTAACAAATTCAATGACATCCAACACAAAATACACTGGAGTAGGGTAATGATGCATCAAGAAAAATTGGTTCAAAACTTGCATCACGTTCTATACAATCAGCATAAAGATTTCCTATGATGATTATGTTTACTTGTTTCAAGCCATCTTTCAATTTTGAGCACAAGACAATAAAGCGAATGGATTGAGCACAAGACAGTATCTTTGTTATATGCCACTTAGAAGCAAAGCAATAGAACCAATGAGTTGAACACAAAGCAAAATACCAACAAAAAAGTTTTCCACAATAATAACCAATTTACCAAAGAGAAAAAAAAGAAAACAGAAAATGAGTCTGGCATCTACTCACATTGTCAAGCAACTAAAAGAGGACATCTGCCTAGATTATTGCACAAAAGTCCAAACAAAAACCGTAACAATTAAAGTTTTACTCAACCCTTTTTTTAGGTTTGTATTGTAGTAATAGTCATGCTGATTGACTGAGAAGTTGATATAAGTATGAGTATGAAATGTCGCTCTTACCCCTATTTGGCTGCCTTTTATTAACAGTATAACCACCAACATAACCGGGAGAAGTCTTGGCAGAAACATCCGAAGATGCACCACCAAGTCCGTAACCGAAGGGACCAGATCCATCTCTCTCAGAATTTGAGGATCGCCAAGTGGTGTCCCCATAGACCGAATTGTTGTTGTAAAAATCAGCAAAAGCCCCATCAACACCCCCACCATTTGATGTAGAGTATGAAGATGTTGGTGCGAGAGTGGAACCACTGCTTCTTCCATACCCTTCAGTCCCCAATCCATATCCATTGTTGCCACCTCCATATCCAAGATTGCCACTACCCTGTGACACATTGTTCCCTCCCCCGTGTCCAGAAATCGGCGAAGAACTCCAGTTGACTCCAGTATTGCCAAATGCATTTCCCCCAACATTCCCACTTCCCGATCCAATGTATGCATTGGAATTTGCAGAATTTGTTCCATAGTTGAGGCTTCCATTCCCCCACAAGTTTCGAGTCACTGAACTGAAGAAGGAATTGCTTCCTCCGTTTCCACTTTCATATCCAACAGGACTGCCAAACCTATTGGAGCCGCCGATGAAATAAGGATTTAATCCCCGTCCATAGCTAAGATTGCCATTGAAATTTGCATTCCCTCCAAAACCAGGACTCAAACCAGGCTCAAAATTCATACCCATTCCATAACCAGATCCAAATGGTGCAAATGCATTTCGGCCACCAGCAACCGGACTGAACCTACCATCCACCCGAAGTCCATAACCACCGACAGTACTTGGACTATAACCCTGATTGAAGCCATTCAAGAAACTATTGACCCTACTTAGACCATAGTTGTATCCACTGAGAGGAGAGCGGGTAGGTCCTGGGGATAACTCCTTAGGAACTGCTCGCTTGACCTCAACCATTTTACCGTTCAATTCATGAAACGTCTTAAGTAAGACCTGGTCAACAGCCTCTTCAGAATCATATGTGATAAATCCAAAGCCTCTTGGCCTCTGAGTGTTGTGATCATACATTACTACAACATCTGTTATAGTCCCAAACTGGTCAAAGTACTTCTTGAAATCACTCTCTGTCACTGTAGAAGCTAAACCTCCAACAAATATCTTTCGAGTGCGACCTTGACCAGGAGAACCATGGATGCTTCCACTGGTTCTACTCAATACATTCTGATCATCCCTAGGAACAGCTTTCTTCGCCTCAACCTAGTGAAAGATGCAAAAAAGTATCAACTATATAAATCACAAAGGGGAAAAGAAAAAAGAAAAAAAGGTGTCAAAGACATACAGATGTTTACAACATATGCCAAGAAGAGAAAATAATAATGAAAATAAAAGGAGATAACATTACAGAATGAAGTATATAGGGAAATATACTTCCTCTCGGTCCATCTTAAAATGTATTTATGGAGATCATAAAAAAAATTAATTGTGCAAATCAAAGCACAGTTCGATATCATAAACAGCTATATGATTGAGATGAAGTTAGTGGTTGATGAGCTCCAGTTAAGGACGGATCCTTCGGTAGAACCCGAATTCAAATCTTGGATGGAACAATTCAATATCATTAACTATATGTAAAGTGAGAATGCTAATTCTAATGCCATATAATTCGAAAAGAGAACATTAATATCATGTCAAAATGCAACATGGACTTAAAAGAGGGGACATGACAAGAAATTACCATCCTTCCATCGATGTTGTGCTTCTCTTGCACGACAATATCTGCAACAGCTGGATCAATGAAAACAACGAAACCAAATCCACGAGCTCTACCAGTTGTCCGATCCTTCATTATCACCGCTTCCTTAACCTCTCCATAAGTACTGAAATACTCCCTGAGTCGCTCTTCATTTGTGTCCCACGATATTCCACCGATAAATAGCTTGCCACTATCTGATTGCATTTTATCTACACACAATCAAAAGAAACACTTTATTCATCCATCAAAACTAAACCAATACAAAATGCAAGTAGCATCAGCATCACTACATATGAAAAAAACCAAACTTATAAAACATCAATAAAACATAACACAAATTCTATCGGATCCAATCAAATTCCTTAAAAAAAACAATAACACCAACATAAAACAAAAAAAAACAAAAAAAACAAAATCCTAGTTTAGTATAAATCAAAACAACATGGTAGCATTATCATTTAATCAAATTGTTCAAATACAAATAATCCAACAAATAACACAATACCTTAAATTGTGAGACAACCTGAAAAACTGTTATAAGATGCAAATATGGATATTGTCGGATTCAGTTAAGGAATATCGGATCCTTAAATCAAGCAATGAATCAAGGCAGAACAAAACACAATCCTGAAAAAACAAAAACAAAAATTGTCGAATAATAACAATCAGAGATCCAACAAAAACATAACAAAATGAATAAAAATGAAAACTTGAATCTAGATTTGAAAGAAACAAACCAATTGAAGACGACCCAGATGAAGAAATCTTAAGATCTGAGGGGAGGCACAATGAGATTAAGAACAGAGGGTAGGTTCATTATCTGGGTATGCCTCCCCACCCTTTTCTTCTTCTTTTTTCCAATTGTTCAATTTTAGATTATCAAAATGCAAATTCAGATTATCAAAAATCGATTATGTACAAAAGCAAAAAACTATGAAGAGAGGTATAGAGAGAGATTGAAGAAAACTCTTATAGAGAGAGAGAGAGAGAGACAAAGAGAGAGAGAGGCTGCGAGATGTGAGGTGAGGATTATATAGTGTGAGAGGCGATGCATTTGGAAGATGATGGTTTTTCTTACCTCAGTATTAATTTTTTCATTTTTTTTCTTGGTTCATTTGAAAATACTTTGTGCTAAGACCATCAAAATTTTCGCGCAATCCGACTCAAGAGATTAATCTCGCTTAAACGATATCATGATCACACCATCAAAAAATTTGCACGATTCGACTCAAAAGATTAATCTCGCATAAACGATATCAGAATCACATCGATAAAATAAAGTTTTAAATTTATTAAAAAAAGTTTGTCGATGATTTGAATCTCACACGATTTAAATAATTAGTTTCTGCAATCGTAAACGAAATATATATGGTGAAAAATCATTTCACCACATTGTGTTTAGTTGTGTTTTTTATTTACATAATATTTATATTATATTATATTATATTATATTATATTATATATAGATAAAAAGTATTTTTTTTTTTTAAAAAGAAAGTAATCTGAGGACGTCTACTCAAATGTAACGTGTTTGGGTTTAGGTAACGGGTGTTTTTTTCCTTTACAATAATGTCTTAAATTCAAGTTTTGTTATAAATATAATAGCATTTTAATATAATATTCATATTTATATATAGAAAATGGGTTTTTTCGTTTGTAAGAACATCTATTCGAATGTAACGCGTGTTGATGTAAGTAATGAGTGTTTGTTTCTTTTTAAGTAATGTCTAAAGTTCGAGTTTTATTATAAATAAATATATTAACCTTTTAATGAATTAAATATATTTATATATAAAAAGTGGGTTGGTTCGTTCTTAAGAACCTCTACTCGAATGTAACACATGTTTGATCTTAGCAAAGAGTGTTCACTTTTCCTTCTAAGTAAGGTTTTAAATTCGAATTTAACAAATATAACAATTAAATTGTGGAATTTGATGTGAATCCCAAATATAAAGAACTCAAGGCAAAAAATGTAAAATAAATAAAGTTTAAAAGAGTTTTGTTTAAAGAAAAAGAATATAGAATGAGAATTGCACACATGAATTGTGGAAATGGTAAAACAACCTATGCATTTGTCATATAGGCATCACCCTATGAATTTGGTGAGGAAAGACTTCTTCAATTCGCCTTAAGAAATGATGGATCATCGCGGATGACACTGTAACCAACATAGAGTGTTCATCTTGAAGAAAATTACGAAGGTATAATTGAAGAATGACATGCTAGCTCCCTTGTATGATAATAACGACTTAAAGTTCTGTATGTTCTCATTGGATCTTTTATCCCTTTGTATTGCTTCGTATTTAGGAGATGCTCTAGCTGATGTGATATACAAAAGACATTATTTCATACGAGAACGCACAATTTTTCAAAATGATGTTGTAGACTTTAAGAAGGGTGATTTATTGTACTCAAGGATGAAAGAGCTTTTTGTCACCTTTATGTGATGGGTTGAAAGTGCACAACGAGGCATAGCCTCTTTAGGCTGACGATTTTTTTTATTTTTGAAGAGGCTAAACTAGCCCGTCCAAATTGGCATTGGAGAGAATCGAACCTGATACCTTGAGGAGGAGCAAACTCTTAGGTCTCAAGTCAACACCACCAGACCAACCCAAGTGGGTTTAGGCTAACAAAGTTTAGGCACAATTAACTAAAAAAATCAAATGAACTATATTTTTCGACCCATGCTTTTTGCAAATTCCACGGGTTTTAGGTATAAATGAGTTATTAATTCTAATCACCCATTCTTGATGAATCTTTCTCTCTTTTTTGGTTGGCTTTTTGGATAAAATTTTGATCTTCCAAGTCAATACAATTATATCTTTCGCTTTTGTGAATGTTGTTCCTGGGGGTATATCCAAGGTTGATGCACTCGAGATGGAAAGGATGCTTATGGTGACGCTTTGTTGTGTTCACCTGAACTCTGATAATTGTTTGTGTATATGCAGTCTTTCTGTGTGTAGAACATTGGCTCATGCGTCCAATGGGTGATAAATGTTTATGTAAAGATATTTTGATCATACTCTGCACCTCGAATTAAGGTTTTGCCCAAAGATGCTTATAGAGACAACAACTCTTTCATAAGCTCGTGATGAATCTTCAACAACTATATTGTTCAAGCTTTCTTATATAAATCTCTCCCTAACAATTGAAGTTGACAAAGTGATAAATGATTTTTAAAACAATGTTGACATCAAGATGTGAACAATCAAGCAAAGCATTATTCTAAAAGCCATTAAAAAATCATAATAACTTTATATCCTCTCTTTGAGAGTTACTTTGTTTGTAGTTTTGTATGCTTAATTTACTTATCCTCTCTTCTTAAGAGTTATTTTTGAAATTAAACTTGTTGATACAAACACAACTTATATTTTCTCTCATTAGTGGTAGATTGTAACTCCTCTGAGAGTTGATTACTAAGTTGGATTAGTAAATATCAGAGTTCAGTCTTGTTGCAAGACTTACAATGGCTGTTGTTTTCTCAATGGATTAAAGGTTTTGACTTGTTTTGAGACAGCTAGTGGTATAGTCAAGTGTAACAGGAATACCCTAGTACAACTTTTTGTAATTAGTTTTTGCCTATAGTGGAAAAGTCCTTTAACATTTGATGGTAAATGTTTCGGTTGTGAGGGGACTAGACATAGAAATAATAACTTTAAGTTGGTCTATTATGTTACTAATGTAAGAATAAGTCTGTCCTTTCTATGAAATTTTGAGCTAACTTTGTTTAAAACTTCAACATGGTGTCCCCTGATAAGTGCTCAAAAGTAACATATTTCATGTGTTAAAATAGGCATTTTAGTGACTTGTTCTGCAAGTTATCTAAGGAAAAGCAATCATTTGTTGTATATTTACCATTTATGTTTTGCATGCCTGATTCTACCCAATTTATGCAGGAGACGACAAGCAAGGACCAAGAAAGAAGCTCCTGAACAAAGTTTAGCACACTTAAGCGACCATAGCTCGTTTAAGCGTGCAAGTTCCAGTAAGCAACTGGTCTGCACGCTATTGGTACGCTTCCAGCACGCTTCCAAGATTCAAGCAGCATGCTTAAGCGACGGAAGCTCGCTTAAGCGTGCAAGTTCCAGAGAGCAACCATGTTGCACGCTATCAGGACGCTTTTGGTACGCTCCCCCAAAGTTCAAGCACCAAGCTTAAGCGACCGATTAACGCTTAAGCGTGCAAGTCCTAGAAAGCAACCCTGTTGCACGCTTCAGGAACGCTTAAGTGAAGTCCTTCATCTGCAAAAGATAAGGCACATGTGGCAACTCACCATTGGTCAAGGAAAGATATTCTGCTGGCACGCTTAAGCGACCAATGCACGCTTAAGCGTGCAGACACGAATTTTGCCCATATAAATAGTTTTCTCCTCTCTTTCCAAAAGGGATTATTACTGTTTTATTCATATTTTTCTGATTTTTAGAGAGAGACTAGGGCTTTTCTAGATAGAGAAACACAAAGCAAGGTAGTTAGGAGTAGATTCAAGCCAAGATTTGTTGAGACATCATGAATCTTGTCATGGAATCTTCATCTTTTCTTCATCCTTTGCAAAGCTATCATGGACATATGTAGCTACATCAACTCTTGTGGATTTGAGGTATTCAAACAAGCTATTATGTAATCTTTTGATCATTTAATATATGGTTCTAGCTATTTATTCAATATTGTTGTTATTCTTGCATTTATTGTTTTATTGAGATTCAAAATGATATGGACACATACTTTTGAATCTAGAAATAGAACAACAATCTATCTTAAGTTATCACTCTAGACATGGAT